>JAMBLF010001660.1:0-48290 GCA_030578115.1 Leucoptera coffeella
CTAAATCTAGCACTCTCAATTTCCTCAAATTGCAGACAGTTGGTGGGATCCGTTTCAACATATTGTTTGAAAGTATTAGCACCTCTAAGTTATGAAGATATTGAATATCTTCAGGCAACTTTGTTAGGTGGTTGGTACCAAAGTTCAACTCTACCATGTTAGTCCAAGTACCAATATCTAATGGCAAAGAGATTAATAAATTTTCTTTCAGATTTAACTTAGTTAAATTGTGAGCTCTGGAGAAAATACCATAGGGTATCTTATCAATTTGGTTATGCTCTATATTCAATGAAGTGGTTTTGGTGAACTGTGCAGGACCTCCAGTTGGGAAACTGGTGAAGTTATTGCGAGACAGTGTGATGCTCTGCACCCTGTCTAAACATGCCAATATACCATCAGGCAACTGAGAAATAGAGTTGCCTTCTATGTTAAAATCTTCCATCTTCTTGCAATTAGCTATACTAGGAGGAATGCGGGTCAGGCGATTGTACCTCACTCCCAGGCGTGTCATGTTGATGAGGTTTCCAAATGTGTCAGGAATGTCCAGCAATTCATTATGCTGTGCATCTAAAGTGGACAGTAAGATGCAGTTACCAATTTCTGGAGGAAGGTGTTCTAGATGATTGTGAGAGACATCTAGTGTCACTAAATTAGGCAAAAGACCAACTGCTGAAGTTAATTCTTTGATTTTGTTCTCTCTCAAGCTTAACATTGAGAGTTTTTCTAAGTTAGCAATCTTTTCTCCAACTGTTTTGATGCGATTGAAACGCAAAAAGAGTGTGGTTAAATTTCTCAGCTTATATACAACTTCTGGAATCTCTGTGAGTTTGTTATGCCTTAAATCCAATATTTTTAGGTTCACAAGGTTCTCCAATGAATCTGGCAATGTTGTCACAGAGTTTTCATTCAATGCCAATGTCATTAAATTTGTTAGGCAGCCAAATTCAGGGGGTAGGGTAAGTAACTTATTTCCATAGAGGTAGAACTCCTCTAAGTTAACTAAATCTTTAACATTGGGTGGAAGTGATGTAATGGAAGCTTTAGACAAATCCAGGCGCGTTTTACCTTCATCCCGACATCTTGCGAATTCCTTGATCACGTCAAGGTCAGCTTGAATTGGTTTGTTTTTCTTGGCCGTAGGCTTGGGTTTGTTAGACTCGGGATGTTTAACGGTGACGACTTTAGGCCGGGCGGCTTCTGTTGAAGGTATGGCTGAGGATAACTTTTTATCCCTCATCGTGAGACTTTTTTCGACAGGGCTCGCCGTCTCACAGTGTAACGAATCTATTGTTTCAGTATTATCTCTAGACGAACTATCGATATTCATCACGATCACGTGGTTAATAGATTAATAATTATTTAATCTTCACATATTTTCTACAGCTTGGCAACAACAATAATCAATAATTTCAAGAACAATGACACCACTTCACTACTCACAAGTTTGATTAATGAATTTGTCCTACAAAGAGACTGAATCATATCAATTAATACATGAAAGTTATAACACACTCATGACTAAATTGTTGATGTACATAAGGTTCATTAAAAATCTTAAAATAGAAGGAAATATGTATGGAAATAGAAAATAAAACAAACGCTGTTTGATATTAGATTTGACTGACTAGAGTACCCGCCACATACGGTGGCAGTTGGAGGCGTCGCCACAGTCGCGTAATCCAGTGTTGCCAGTAAACACGCCAAAACTAGCACTCACTGTGCCATACGGCTCGATACATTATATTGAGGTTTCATTTGTAACGATCTTTGGTTGCAGAGCTATAAACTCAAATAAAACAAATTAATATATCTAAGTCAAAATATGTTTATTTAAAATAGGCCCTATCACAAGCTCTCTTTGAATGTTATCTTATGATCTAAGTATAAATTAAAAAAACTATTTCAAACATGGCACTGAGCATTGTCTTTACATATTTTTTACCGAGGTTAGATTAGCGGAGACCCTAGCTTGGAGAAGAACTAACAAGAAACTCCGGAAATCAATTTATTATAATCACCCTTAACAAACATAAAAATTACAAAGAGTGGACAAAAAACACAACGCTGGTAATACTAAATTTACCTTTCATACAAAATAACACGCAATTGCGGAAACGTCAAATTTAGTTCCAAGTTTGGCTACTGCCACCGTATGTGGCGGGTACTCTAAATCTCATTTTATGTATAGCTAATGACTGACTGATCATAACCATGTATGACTGACATCGTATTAGACTTACGACATACTGTTACATATTTAGATCGCCACTTTATAGAGATCCCGCCACATAAGGTGGCAGTTGGAGGCGTCGCCACAGTCGCGTAATTCAGTGTTACCAGTAAACACGCCAAAACTAGCACTCACTGTGCCATACGGCTCGATACATTATAGGTTTCATTTGTAACGGTCTTTGGTTGCAGAGCTATAAACTCAAATAAAACAAATTAATATATCAAAGTCAAAATATGTTTATTAAACTATTTCACACATGATTAATAATTAACGGGACTTATCCTTCTTATTATATATTACATATATTATGTGTTCCTTCACTCTGTCCGCAATAGACCGTTTAGTGTGTTCGACGTAGGATTTCCCACAGCTGCAATCAATCTTATACACACCCTTATATCTTATATCATAAGTATAAATCGCGAATCTCTTAAAACTATTATTTCAAACATGGCACTGAGCATTGTCTTTAGAGATCGCGCCACATACGGTGGCAGTTGGAGGCGTCGCCACAGTCGCGTAATTCAGTGTTACCAGTAAACACGCCAAAACTAGCACTCACTGTGCCATACGGCTCGAAACATTATAGGTTTCATTTGTAACGATCTTTGGTTGCAGAGCTATAAACTCAAATAAAACAAATTAATATATCAAAGTCAAAATATGTTTATTATACTATTTCAAACATGATTAATAATTAACGGGACTTATCCTTCTTATTATATATTACATATATTATGTGTTCCTTCACTCTGTCCGCAATAGACCGTTTAGTCTGTTCGACATAGGATTTCCCACAGCTGCAATCAATCTTATACACACCCTTATATCTTATATCATGAGTATAAATCGCGAATCTCTTAAAACTATTATTTCAAACATGGCACTGAGCATTGTCTTTACATATTTTTTACCGAGGTTAGATCAGCGGAGACCCTAGCTTGGAGAAGAACTAACAAGAAACTCCGGAAATCAATTTATTATAATCACCCTTAACAAACATAAAAATTACAAAGAGTGGGCAAAAAACACAACGCTGGTAATACTAAATTTACTTTTCATACAAAATAACACGCAATGGCGGAAACGTCAAATTTAGTTCCAAGTTTGGCTACTGCCACCGTATGTGGCGGGTACTCTACATATTTTTTACCGAGGTTAGATCAGCGGAGACCCTAGCTTGGAGAAGAACTAACAAGAAACTCCGGAAATCAATATATTATAATCACCCTTAACAAACATAAAAATTACAAAGAGTGGGCAAAAAACACAACGCTGGTAATACTAAATTTACCTTTCATACAAAATAACACGCAATGGCGGTAACGTCAAATTTAGTTCCAAGTTTGGCTACTGCCACCTTATGTGGCGGGATCTCTACGTTATTATGCGTATCCTTTACAAGAGTACCCTGATACACTAGGATCTTCGCAATTCAAATCTTCGATAAAAAAATTACAATAGGTACTAACAAAAAGGAAAATAATTAAAAAAAAATTCTACGTAAGGTATCAACTTCGGTCAGGAAAAACTGTTTTCCTCAAAACAGGTAAAAGTAATAATGATTGCCATGTATCACGATACGATTTACTAATTGTTATATTAGGTAGTATTTGGTTAAAAGGCTGCGCAACATGCTAACATATGTACCTACGAAATTTCGAAGATGGGCAATCAAGCCTCGGAATACCCCGCCACAATAAAAAAGGGAGTGTGTCGTGAACAAGTCGTGAAGCGTATGTTTGTTTTATGTATTTGGTTAACACGTAGGTTCGAGATGAACATAGAATTACTACCCCGTAATTGCGTAGAAAATCTCCATGGAGAGATTACACGATCCTTTACACAAGAAAAAGGTTGCGATATGTTTTTGTAGTAAATTTGGCAAAATATAATATTTAAAAAGTTTTTTATTTCCATAAATTCTATTAGTGAAGGCGCTAAGTATCGCAACGTTTAACTCAAAACGAATATAAAAAAATGTTCGGGTTTTACTAGAGATCCCGCCACATAAGGTGGCAGTAGCCAAACTTGGAACTAAATTTGACGTTACCGCCATTGCGTGTTATTTTGTATGAAAGGTAAATTTAGTATTACCAGCGTTGTGTTTTTTGCCCACTCTTTGTAATTTTTATGTTTGTTAAGGGTGATTATAATAAATTGATTTCCGGAGTTTCTTGTTAGTTCTTCTCCAAGCTATGGTCTCCGCTGATCTAACCTCGGTAAAAAATATGTAAAGACAATGCTCAGTGCCATGTTTGAAATAATAGTTTTAAGAGATTCGCGATTTATACTCATGATATAAGATATAAGGGTGTGTATAAGATTGATTGCAGCTGTGGGAAATCCTACGTCGAACACACTAAACGATCTATTGCGGACAGAGTGAAGGAACACATAATATATGTAATATATAATAAGAAGGATAAGTCCCGTTAATTATTAATCATGTTTGAAATAGTTTAATAAACATATTTTGACTTTGATATATTAATTTGTTTTATTTGAGTTTATAGCTCTGCAACCAAAGACCGTTACAAATGAAACCTATAATGTATCGAGCCGTATGGCACAGTGAGTGCTAGTTTTGGCGTGTTTACTGGTAACACTGAATTACGCGACTGTGGCGACGCCTCCAACTGCCACCTTATGCGGCGGGATCTCTAATGATATTTCATTTAGCCCCTCTCCCCTGATAGCAATTTGCGACCGAAAAATTCCGTAATCAACTCGTATTCTTACTACAAAAATATTGAACGAGCTTAATGTTCCGGGTATATTTCTCAGCGTACGTACGTAATCTCATTTCACTTAGCCTTAACGAATGTGGCAGTTGCTATTCTCTTAACAATTTGGAGAAATGCCTTAGATTTCGGACTTCTTGGACGCTTGCCACAAAAAAATACTTTTAGTGCTTATCTATTTTACATTTATGTATCCTTGAAACTTAGTAAGACGAAAAAGTAAATGAAAAATATCCATTTATTTTGTCCTGCATTTACATTTCCTTTCCAAGTTTTCATACAATACTAAGATAAAAATGTCTTACACACATTCACGCCTCTACGTCCATGACGGGATAGGCACAGACTATTGATCGACACGAACCTGACAAATCTCTTTTGTTTCATTCACACCCATTAACCCACTACGTACACCCACCGTGAGAAGAATGTATCCAATCGGATCTGTATAAGTTTTATGCGACCTACCCCGTCCAACTTCACCTTCCATTTTGGCTTTTGTACCCCGCCTTTTATCCTTCCACTCCATAAGCAAATTCACCTTAACATACCTTTCTCTATTTTCGTCACTACATCTTCTTTCATACCACAAAGTTCACGAATCACACCATTCCGCAGCCTATCACACAACCTAACATTACATATAACCCGGAGGGACCTCATCTCTACCCCAATAATTCTGCTAAATAACAATGAAATTATTAGCAGCTCATTGGGAAAGATATCTCTTCACTAGTGACGTAAAATAGGGTGTACGTCCATTGATAAAAACACTGTCACTCATCTTGATATTAGTTTGTGACTATACACGAAAAAATCCAAATATCTGAGGTAGGGCTACAGCGCAAGGGATAAAGGCAAATTCAACTTGCGATTGTTACTTTATGGAGATGTTTTATTTCTTTCTCTCATTGCTACAACATTGACATGTTATCCTACCCAAATTGTTTAAAAAACTTGTTTATATAAGGCAAAAAAGAAAAAAGAAGCATTTCCTATATTTGAAAATCTTATTCGCTAACCAACGTAGTGGAACCAATTTTGTGTTAAATTGAATCTAATGAAAGTTCGAATCACTAAGGCTTGCTGGTAAATAAAATAAATGAAACTGTAGTAAATAACTGAAACAAAGAACGAATCGTTATTTCTTTCCTAATACCCAACATATTAAACAAGGCACATAAAATAAAACGCTTTTACCGTCAGGATAGTGTTAACATCTCTTGGAAGTTTTACAATCGTGCCACGCTCGTTCGAATCTCAGATCTCACTTGAGGATCGTTCTTGGAAATTTAATATTGAGACGAACAAGTGCTTTGTATCTATTACATCCTGAAGTTGAAATTAGGTTTATAGATGCTGTACGTTTTCATTCAAATACATTTTTATTAAAGTAAGATATCTACTTTGGATAAGGAATACGTATACAATTCAAAATTAATTTTATTAATAAAATACTTATTTAAGTAAAGCATTTCTTAAGTGATATATACCCCACGCCCTTTTACCCTTAAAGGAATTGGCAGCAAACATACGTTTACATGCATACTCAGTGTTATACTTTGATGATAGTTTTAATTTTACACTTCTATTTAGCTACTTAGCTTTTTGTTAATAAATAATCATGAAATAAAATTGATTTGCCTGATATAGATTACGTACAGCCGTGACGTTAATTATGTAAACAATACCAATGCGCTCTAGAAAATAACAGACTTATTTTAACCAAGTATAATTTGATTATGTGAAATAATAGTCTAAGTCGTTTGCTGTTTCTTAATTCTCTTGCTAAGAGCGCTTACAGTAATCAAAAAAGTTATGCCCTACATTTTCACCCTTAGTCCTAATCTAGACTTCCAATTATCGTCAGGGATAGATAGAGTTTCCCTTTATGAGTGCTCGAGCCGCCTACGGCTGGTTAATTGCGATTATGTGACATGAAAACAAAGTATCCTATATTGTTTCGAAACAAAAAAGTTGATTAATCAATTTCTCGTTATATTATACCGCCTCTTTGATTAGGATTAATTTTAGACATAAATTATTGATATGATCTATATCAGCGTTCTTTGGACACAAAAATAATGTAACCATGTGCTTTCTACCTGGTACGTAGAGAATACTGACTTTTATAACCAATATTGTAAACGTAATTTAAGTAACTTTCTTTCTTTGACAACAACAAATGAAATAAGACCACGACGTTCTTTCAACCGACTCCTAACCGTGTATGTATACAGGTAAAGATTATTTCTTATATTTAAAGACTATTTGTAAATTAACTTAACTACGTGTAGGTATTTAAATGTATCTTTGTAAGGTATTGAAATTAGAAATTCCTTTGAATTTATGCACCAAAGTAATTTAGTATACTGTGTTAGCAGTGATCGTTAAGCTGTAAGCTATCCTTACGACCGAGTTGGGACGCCTGCAGGCTCACCATAAATAAGCATCGGAGAAAAGCTCCAAGTAATGAGCTTAAGCATTGTTAAGTTATAGTGTATGGGTACAAGAAGCATATTAAAATATGTAGAAATGTGTTCATTATCTTAAAGAATGAAATATGCGTATGAAGCATATAAGATTTGACGTCAGGTTTCCAAATCATGGTTAGGATTAAAATATTTGCATAGATTCTTGAGACAATCCTTATGTAGCTTGACGTAAATTACCCTGATTTTGAAGAATTCATATCTCGATAGAAACAAATGGGGATCCGTGATCTTTGCCTTCTCCTCTGCAGGGAATCAGCCAGAGATTTGTGTGTGTCTATGTATAAATGTCTAAAGAGCTTAGGAAATTAGCCGTAGTCCACCAATTTATAGATCTACGACCATGCGATGGCTTATAAGATCCAAAGCGAATCTCCATCGTCCTTCGTGCGTGTTCCTTTGTAGCGAAAATTTGCATAAAGTAATAGAATCCTGTGTTTATTGTGGACGGGAGGCTTTAGCAGGCATTTGCATCACCTCCAGAGCCTTATTAACTCTATCTATAAGTTTTAGTTTTAATTTCTGCATTGAATAAAATTTAAACCTTAATCATATAAGCCCGTGAGTCACATTTTTGTTTTATTAAATTGTTCTAGGCTTATTCAAGTTAATTATGCCATGTTCAGATTAAAAGAAAATTAGAATTTTGAGATATTGATTACCGTAGTTGCTTAATGATGAGCGTCGTGTGGAGATAGACTGTTTGATATGTAAGTAATTAAATAAACAGTTTTATTCCTATTTTTGTGCAGGTACAAATGTTAAAACAGGGGAACTTCAAATAAAAGAAAAAGAGTCTAAACACACAAAATAAAACAAGTTCTAGAGTTGTCTTCATACAGAAATTGGAGGAAGAACTTTATATTAGTTTTGTTACGGAACATCTGGAAAAATTGTTTGACACATATTTTGTAAGCACAGTTCCACATACTTACACTTCAAGACTAAATAATTTTGATTTGTCTTAAAAAGTTATAGATGAACATTTACAATAAAAAGAAATCTGTAACGTGTATTGAGCACTTTAAAAGTACATACATGTTTCATTATTATTTAATTACTGGGAAGCCTGTTAGGAGTGACATTGAATTAAAAATAGTGTGATAAGGGAAGGTTGCGGTTTGAAAAAAGATGTGGTGACTAAGATTGAAAAGGGCATACTTCGATGGTTTCGACATGTTATGCGAATGAATGATAGCAGTTTGACAAAAGAAATATTTTATGTGACTTAAGTGGAAGGGCGGTTACGTAGGGGCCGGCCCAATAAGACATATGACAGTCAGATAGACGCTATATTGAAAAAGGGTGACGTTAGGAGTACCTATAACCGCCGTGTGTGTATGAGAAGATATATGAGTGTCAATGAAGCGAAAGTGGTCTGCCTAACCCTCTACAGGGAATCAGGCGTGATGTGTATGTATGTTTCTTTTTATAATAATAACGTAAATATCATATCATTACAATCAAAATCATCATATTATAATAAGTTTTATCCTAATTAATCCACTTAGAGCATACCTTAACACAAAAAGGTTAACGTAAGAATTCCAATACCCAAATATATTAATAGAATTAGCGTCAATAAAGATAAAGACATCATCAATTAATCAATTCCATTCACCCATTAAGACTTAATGGGCAGACCTACGCAAAATTCATATTTCATAAGATTAAGGATAACATCACTATTCAGTATCCGCCTCAGAAGGAAGTTAATCGTGGAAAGCCTAATGGTCGGAACAGCTCTAATGACGGGTAGCCTAAGTGTCTTTTTGTATTAATAAGCTTATTTACATAAGTATCTACGATTTCGAAAAGAAATATTCTTTCGCGATTTGTTTCCGTGTTCGAATTAACTTAATTATAAATAATACAATATCACGAAGAAATTACCTTCGTAATTTCCTTAGACCTCATATTAAATCTCATTGAAATGAATATTGTACTTGTTCTTTATGATAAATAAACCTAAGCTCCTTCGAAGTATTTGTATGTGTGTTGTAGTTTGAAATAAAACGTTCATGTTTAAAAGAATGCTAACTAGCTGCCGTTCTTCCCGTCATGTCGTAGGAGGTTTAAGGGTCTTGAGGTACGTGGAATCTATTGAGTGATAGGCTAGCATTCAGACACCAATATGCTGTTTGACATCAAAACCTCAATATACGTGCTAATAAGTGACCAAGAAGATGTTTTCATGTCTCCAAGGTTCTATCCACTCGGAAAGAAATTAAAGGTCGTGGGTGTATATGTGTGTGTGTGTGTATTGTTACACAATAACCTTTGCTTTAGGTACTAAATGAAATAAATAAAACCTTTATAAAGTATAACACTTCTTCGTAGTAAAAAGCATAAAAATGCGTCACAAAAAGAAACAGTATATGGAGCAATAAACAATACAAATGAGCGGTAGCGTTTTTACCCGCTTTCAACTAAAGTGTGTTTGCGTGGAATTGAAATATGTAGAGTGACTTAGGGGAATATTAACTGCATAAAGCATCAACAGTTGTACGATATATGAACGCTAATGGCAACTTACAGTGCTGGAATGAATTTCAGGCAATTTTAAATACGTAAGTGTTAAATACACGTAAACATTCACGTTCTTTATCGCCCATGGAAAAGTTAGATGGACAAACTGTTCGGAAGAACAGTTATTATGAAACAGTTATTATAATCATTAATTTATTGAGCAGTATAAATTTATAAAAATCTGATATTCTGTTATACATACGAACAAATCACGCCTGTTTCCCTATAAAGGGTAATGCAGAGATCACGGATCCCCTCTGTCCCGATCATGTCAAACTATTATCGCTTCAATGACACTCATACATCTCCTCATACACACTCAGCGGTTGTAAGTACCTACTTCTTACGTCATCTTTAATATTGTGTTATGTTATAAGTATAAGGATTTAAGTGCCACAATTTTTTGAATAATCACACCTTTTTATAACTATGTTACAGTAGAATTACGCAAGGGACATACTAATATGCGATAGCACAAGCTCTAGTTAGATGTATGGCGCCGAAAGAAACAGTGCTGGCAAACAAAGATAATTTTAAAATAATGCGTAGACTTAAAGTAGCTTGTGAAGCGAAGTAATTTTCAAGCATCGGGGAAAATATGGATACGTTATCTCTGCGTTCATAACCTTTTAAGAATAAAAAACGTTTAATATGTATACGTTAAAATATTGTTTACATTTATCTAGGTACACAAACCGTATAATTAACATATGTCACTGACAGCCAAAATAAGCGGTAGTAAAAACGGAATCGGTTTTGTGTATTAAAGTTTCGACGTCCGATACATTTCCATCCGGTTACGTCGCAGTAAATATCCATGAAAGTTTTCACAATTTATTCCCCGAGGCCAACGCAATAACAGCGATACACAGCAGCGCCGCACTCGCATATATGACGAACTAAATTAATTGCTCATTCGCCATTAAGTAATTAGTAAAATACTCGCAACGGACTGAGTTATACGCAATAGTTACTCATTTCTGAGAACCGTTCGTTCATTTACAGAATTATTATTCAGAAATATTTTATGTAATTTACAATATCGAACGCCTATCAATATTAAATATTTTTGTGTCGTTTAACCTCTTAATGTAATAAAATTGATTTACTTCGCATGAATTAAAAATTCTTTTATTAATTATATATTAGTGACGGCCTGGCGGGTCTTAAAATAATTGTTCCTATATAAGGACCCCTAACATCGTCTTGTAGTCGGAATAAATAAATGAAATATAACAACTTTAGTTTTCATAAAACACCCTAATACGAGACAAATATCAGTTCTTATTCATTCTTGTTTTCGAGCAAGAGAACGTTGAGGTTGTAAATCTCAAGATGTGACTCGTGCCAAAAATGATATTTGGTAAACTAGGGCAATTTAATTATGCGTACTTACACATATATTACGCGTAACTTCAATATAGATCAAAACTAAATTGGTAGTATAGGGATCAATAAAAGAAACGTTATTGTTTGAGGAGTTTTAGTAAAAACCACTGAGAAAGGGTCCCTATACCTTTTGAATTTGTAAGAGAGGTTTATGCTTGTCAATTAAGGTTTGCCACGATTGAGAGAAATAAGAATCCGTTATATCTGCCTACGCTCCGTTTAATACTTCTTGTATAGTTGTTGCTGACATCATAAACTATAAAATAATGTTTCGAAAGCTTATTTTTGTTGTAATTTCTGTTCGCATACAACAAGTATAGTTTTCTACGAGTGGCCTGCAATAAACACAGTTTGTTAATATTCAAATTAAAACTTTATGAGTACATACATGTATGAACCTCAATGAGTCACTTTAAACTTTATTTTTATGCCATACAGTGGCGTCAGTAATAATATGCTACTGCCGGTTTTCAGAACATAATCTGTACTTTAGTAAAAGTAACAAAAATATTGTCTCGAAAACTGTAAAGCGTAGCGCAGTAGATATTCTAAATAATTATACGGAGTGAGTGTACGTGTTGTAAATAAGGTTAAATGTTAACCTTAAGCCCTTAATAACAACAGTATCGAATATTGACTATCGTTTTATCCATTTTTAGATTTAGGACACGTGGCTACGAGTACAAAGAATAATAGGGACTCTTATATGGGATAACAGAAGGATAATGGTGTACAAGAGATTTCAGGAAACCATTTTTATTACTGAAGATACCATACGAATAAAGAAACCCAATTTTATGAGGATTTTAGCGAAGTAAGACCTCTAACGACTCTTGATCCTTAATAGTTAAAGATATTACTCATAAAACTCTATTCAAGCGCCTCGTAAAGTAAGTAACAATTATATGTGACCCACATCTACACAATTATCTATTTCTCTTCCCTTCTGATGCCATGTTATGACGTAGGAGGCTTTCTACTGTAATTTAAAAGTAGATATCATAAAACTGTCATGACTATTCAACGTTATACAATAAAGTAGATAAGAAATCTTGTACGCGAGTACAATAAACAATGAAGGTGGGTTTTTAAATAAGAACAAAAGGGTAAGTGTGTTTATTTATATGAATTGTGATACCGCAGCTTAGCTGCATCAAATACTGAGACAGCACCTTTTCACTGCATCAAGTGCCTACTTCTTATATGTATGTACGAGTATTGTTGTTTTATCAGTGTGTATAAATAGTGTTATGTCAAAATGTATATCTGTAGCAGTGAATAAATGTTTTTCTTTCTTTCTTTTTCTTTGATACAATGCTCGTATTTTTTGTTTCTTGAAAATATCGTGAGTAACTAAATTCCTCTAAAATAGATAATGTCAGTAACTGTCAACTAGAAGTATGTTACACAATATACCTAATAAAGGGTGATCTGGTAAATCTAAGATTTAAGTATTTAAAGACCTGTGCAGTTTTAACTCGGCTCGGCACCGAAAGACTTAATACGGTTATGATGCGCTCTGATGTGTAATTACTACTAAAAGCTATCTTTAAATAATTTATAAGACTATCGATTATTATTATTGAACATACAATGAAAGTTGGAATTTTGTTTACCTAATTGCATGTTTCAAGATGTTAATATTGATGATGATTGATTTGGATTTTTTCCCGCACCTTTTAGAGATAATTCAAAGTTATGCATTTTATCAGAACTTCAGTCCAACCTTTTGAAGACCATAGATTTGAGTTATGTCAAACGCATACTCAAACATTGTAAATGATCATACATACATACATATACATTCACGGGTTATAATTTATATCGGGGTGCGAACCTCGGAGACATGATAATATCACCTTAGTCACTTTCTAGCACGAATATTAATTATTATCCGCAGCATATTTTAGAAATATTAAATTTTATCTTATGTAAAGTTCATCCTCGTGCGGATAAGTGCTCGTGATTTGTAATATACACCCTTTTTCTAGACACGATGTGGGTGGGTGGAGATAGCTTAAGGGTTAATGGAATGGCAAGTGATAAAGTGCGTATAAAGTAGTAGCTCATACTTTTCTTTCCACGGATTCTTGCTTTCAGAGGTATATTATTTGTACTCGTAGTCTTTATAATACATTTTTAAAATAACTACAAGCTAGATAAATTATAAAATAATGAAACACGATTTTTTATACTACGTTAGCGATCGATATTGTATGCCTATCCCTTTTAGGAAGGCAGGGTCGTGAATATACGTATATATACACATACACACACACACACACACACACACACACATATATATATATATATATATATATATATATATATATATATATATATATGTGTGTGTGTGTGTGTGTGTGTGTGTATCTGTATGCTTGTACAATTTTACATAAATATTACGCGTTTACAAATTATACACACACATAAATATATATATATATATATATATTTATGTGTGTGTATAATTTGTAAACGCGTAATATTTATGTAAAATTGTACAAGCATACAGATAAAAATAGTATTCTATTGACGGGTTAAATAAAACTAATAAGCATTCATGAACTTTAAGCCCTAGCATTCATTTTTTCGTAAGCACAAAAGTAAGAGAATTTTTCCACAAAAGTTTACTGCTTCACATAAAGTTTGATTCAATGAATTCAAAGGCCGAGCTTGTCACGGACAGTGAATCGGGTGCTTCATTCAGTTACGTTTGGCAAACGACCAGCCACCAGCAAGCCTGGCTCTTGAATGGACAAATCGGAATGAGATTGGAAATTCATGGCTAAAATTCATAGCTCGGTTCCCTTTGCAAATATTTGGGACAGCTCTTCCTTCTTAAGGTTCATTATAATTGCAATGATTTATAAAACTACGCAATAATTTATAAATACGTATACTTCACGACTATCATATTTTGCGTGGCGGACAGAGGTGAGTGTGTCCATATCTGCCATTGGGAAGTAAGTGATACTGTACCTATCTCGAATCCCCGCGTTAACCAGATACTTAAGTTTTAATGTAGAAGGTGGTCAGGACTTAAGTATGTAGCATTTCAAACTAAGGAACGATATAAAAGTTATTGTGTAATTTCGAGTACTCGTATATTTTAGGGTGGCGATCGAGGAGAAAACAACATAGCAACGGTTGCTAATACCTAACTAAAAAACACGTATTTGAAAAGAAATCTTTCCGACCAATAAACATCACACTCGTATAAGAATAAATTGTTGTTTAAATAAAAGTAAGACCTTAATCCGTTAAACTTTTTGCATCTCCCTTCTAGTATAAGTTAAAAATTCAACGTAGTGTCAGAATTTTCACTTGTACTGTGGACCGTGACACATCCAGTCAATTTATGTCCTGCTGCGTATTCACAAAAGGGAAGTTTGTCATTTAAGTTTGTTGCAGCAGGTAACAAATACAAGTCAGCGTAAATTGGAGTTTAACCTTTTAAAAGTTTAACCCAGTTGAGCTGTGGTAAAATGTCGGAACTTCTGAGGTCTGCATTTAATGAGGAAAATAATACTTAATTGTGCTACTTTTGCTTGGCTTCTACGTTTGCCAAATAATGATACTTAGGTGTTATAATTGTAGATATGTGTCACGTTTGTAATTTCCAAACAGGTAGCTAGTACCTTAGGGCAATAAAACACGGATTATTACCTTATTATAGCAATTGATTACTACTATTTTTGAGACTCGCGATTTTTATTGATATATGATGTAAGAAAACGGTATTTATCGGGTATGTTTTGCTACCTCAAGGTAGGTAGTATTCTTATAAAATGATTACTACTAGGTTATTGATGACATATCTAGATTTCATAGTGGAATGGTTTAATCAGATCTGGGTACGATTCCATACACAAATATTTTTCTCTCTTTTCAGTTATTACATGGATTGAGTTTGATGTTGTAAGAAGATGTACTTAACATTGAAATAGAAAGTTAATCGACAAAACAACTCAAATGCGGAAGACATTTCATTTGGTGCAGTAGTTAAATTCACCAATTTAACATTTGCCTTTATCACACGCTATAAAGTTTACTGCACCGACAATCATTCACAATGGGTAGGAAACGATCGTCACTTAATAAAACAACAGTCACTATAAACAAAACAATTACATCGGTACCCAACAAGAGGCATAAAATGTTATTTATGGGGACACCGGAATTGTTATGAAGAGTTGTTTAAAACCATCAATAAATTTATTTACATAAAATCAACCCCACTCTCATTCTATATTGATACATTGCCTTGTTTAAGTCGAGATGTAAATATAAAGTGGCCTTTCTTTCGGGTATGTCGTAGAAGGTCACTAAGGGAATAGGTGTAAACTGGATCTTGGTCTAGAGGAAGGAAGCTATCAGCGACATTACTAACCCCTTTGTCGTTGTAATAACGTCAAAATCTATCAAACAGGGATGATGGACGATTATGTGATTCCATATTGATCGAAAGCTATTTTTAATCCAATTTACATAGCATTTAAAACGAACATGAAAATCTGGAAGCAAATATTATCTCAGTCCTTGCATAACAGCTAAAGCAGGATAAGACCCCTTTTGCGCTTTTGTGTATAATGAGCTTGTGCCACTTTGAATTTATTCATTTGTATATTCCGTTTCTACACGTGTATTTTATTTATAGGTTCAGTTTTTTCACTGTCCTCACAAGTCACAATAGGCCAATATTCCGTAATGACTGTAGGTAATATAAAGTAATTTTGAGTAAATACAATGTAATGATTATCGGAATTCACGCAGCCACGCCGACAATAATTTATAGAGATCTGTTTCATTAGTGAACAGATAACAACTATTATACATTCAGCCGTGCGAGGTTCTGTTCGGTGATGTGAAAGGCAACGTAATGCATATTTTTAACAAACTAGTAAAGCCTCCCTCTACATGGAATCAGGCGTGATATGTATGTATGTAATTATAAAGACAAAGGACAAACGCATTCACAACCATTAACCCTTGCGGGGTAGTCAGAGGTTCAGGTTTCTATCTCCGCAATTGCGAAGGTAGTAATTCTATGAACACCTCGAACCCATGTGTTGACCAGATACTCAGTACTCAATGTGACTATGTACTCTGTACTAGTAAAGCTTATAGTTTAACGGTGTTAGTTTTCTACATTTCCTACATATAAAATAATCAATGTTACCCTTGAAAGTATTTCTTGAAACTAATTAAAAGTATATCCTTTAAAACCTATTACGGTTTTGCGTCCATAGCCATGCATATATTTCTGAATCCCATCGAAGTAGCTTGACTCAAATGGCTAATTGAAATGTTCCTATTGGCAGATGCAGCTGTGACACCCAGTTCAGTTCAGTTAACAAGTCTACGAATTCCACAAAGACGTAATAGCCACGTAATTGAATTATATTTCAGGCTACAAAATTAAAGACATGGCTGGGACCATTTTACTGGGCAATGACATGCACATGTAGGATTTAATAACTTACTTGTATAAACTTCTTTTCTCTTTTTTTTCTGTTTTAATTTCCTGTCTGTGTGTTTCTATGAATAAAGCTTATTATTATTATTATTACATGCAGATACATTTACTGACAATGTGAATTATTTGCATAGCAATAAAAATATACGACAGTATACGAACATACGACTACGTTAATTTGAACTTATTACAGTAAAATATACACTCTTTATAATTTTAAGCATCTCCTTTCTCCTTTGTCAAAGATTAAAGTAGGTAGGAAATATATTCAAATGACTTACATCAGAACGTATGAACACAATTGAAATATTTAACAGTCTTAAAATATTAACTGAAATTGCACGCAGCATAATGAAACACAAAGGTAATTGTTAAGGTGTTAAGTAAACTAGTTATAATACCTTAGTATTCAAAATTAAGCGAAGCTACAAAAACATTCGAGTAAACCAACAGAGAGCCGTTGGCACTTGTAATGCAGCGATTACGAAAATTTATGCCTTTGAAAACAATTGTGCTGCTCAGGTAGCTTTCTGCACAAGACATGAATTTCTTAATACAATTTGCATACTCAAATTTGCAAAGAATTACTACAAATAGATGGGTTTGTTACGGTATGTAGTTTTAATTACAGTAGACATGTATTATTTCCAATTAAATTACCTTATGCAATTAGGTAAAACTTGTCACTTATTTACATTATGGTTTGTGAATTTAGTATAATTATTAAACTTATCATTCACATCGTCGTAGTAATTGGTAAACGAGGTTTTTTGCTCCATGGATTTATAAACTTACTTACCTTAGCATCCTAACGTTATTATCAAATATTGTACTTGGTAATACAAAAATTTGCAAGAACTATTCATCGTAGAATATAAGAAAATGAACTCATAAACTTCAGACTATATTGCAGTATACTAATGCTTAACATTTATTTCTTTGTAGGACACTAAAATATTAGTTGCAAAGGTACAGATATAAGAACACTTCCCAAGGTTCCTTCTTAATCGTATACCATTAGACATTTTAAAAGCTTACACACACTTTGCAGCATATTTACAGAGATGGAAGGCTACGTGAGGAAAGTTGTAACAAAAGACGCTTGCTGAAATATGGATAGTTATTTGTAACATTAAATAAGGTTGCATTTAGTATTGTTTTTAGTATTGTATGGCATTTTTCTAAATATTCGTTTAATGATTTCCTCAGTACATTTCTTAGATGAATGTGATTGTATTTACGTGGAATAATGGTGATAGATTACTAGACTATCACCCACTAGATTTCCTTTTAACATCCGTCCCCTAGATGAGGGTCCCCTACGACCAACAAGAAAGGGTAAAAGCCATTTTATTAATGTACTAGCTGTTTTACGTACAAGTTTGGACCAAAAATAGCAGGTATCACAAAAGTTTCTTTTGTTAAATCATATACTTTGAAGGGAAAATGTTGACAAATGTACGACCCAATCCATAATAGTCAATTTGCTGTCAAAAAGCTACAAAGAACTAGCACTTATCAATATTAACCTTTTGTTGAAGAAACATATTTATCGTCAAAATATTATTATTAATATTATTTCTGAATTGATACTGAAGCACATCTTTCGTGCCATGATGTAAACATTAACTTACAGCTCTTCATAATGAAATAAAATAAGTGTATCTCTATTTATATGTTTATACCTATCCATTTAAGAAGGAGAGTGGTTACGTAGAGACAACTTAGTAAAATATTTCACATATATAGGTGATATACTAAAGTACACATATTATTAATAAAGTACCTATACTATTAGAACGACTGAGTATATCCTTTAAGAACACAAACTATACACTACACTCTAAAGATATACGTACATCTGCTTGCTAAATCAATATGAGTTTTCTCTAGGAACTATAACCTAGACCCTTGGTTCCCAAGTAATAAGTTACCAATAAAGCTAAAATTTTATCCTTGTTTTCTATGACACGTAATAAAAATTCTGTCGCGGCGAGTGAGGAGGGTTTGGCATAAGGTCGCGAAACATTTAATTAATTTCCATGTACCGGTTCCAGGTAGGCTCTTAATTCAGGCTGTAGAATGGCTTTGTGCTGCGTTTATGGCCCTTGTTGCTAGTCCGAATCCCAGCTTAATTTAGTTCGTAATTGAGATTTGAATAAAAGCTAGCCTTGGATATTCGAAATGACAGAACGGTGAATGGGATCTTGACGACACAATAAAAGGAGGATACTATTTCAAAGGAAGACTATCGTTTTTAGGTTGAATCCTATAAATGTATACGTGTACATAGTCTTCAAATTATTAAATCCCCAAGTGAACAGGCCTTGTTGTATTAACTGACCTCAATCACCTGACTTCAATAGGTATTGTAATAGAGGTGGTGATGGATTACTTATTTTATATTATTACTGCACATATCTGTTGCCCTCCTCGCAATAAGTATTAAAAAATATGCGTACATGTAAAGATAACACAATTTCCTTCTTGAGACATGAAATCGCAAAACAGGAGTCAAGTACGTTATTTGCAAATAACAGACCATGTGAAACCTTATAAATAAATATCTTAGATACATAAACAAAACGAAAAATAAATATTTTTTTAATGAGATTTTTCTTTAAAAGTTTAACCGCTGTTCAGTATGTAATATTATTTAGATATATTGTTAACGGTTGCAATCTTATTCCGAAATACCAGAGGAAACCCCGTATTCATAACACTCACCTTCTTTTAGTGCCATCTCAGATAGATATACGAGTAATATTATGTCCTTTCCTTTGTATTCGAGCTTTGAAAGGATACTCCACTTTCCCGTAGTAAACTTTGGAAGTTCCCAAACTTGCGTGCAGATTGAAAGTTGGCCAACACAAAGACAAATTATTTTACAGCACCCACCAACTTCCATGCTTGTTTGTAAAGGCTGTGTAAAACATTACCTTAAGTTTGTAGGTAGTTTAGTGGTTCTTGTGCTAAACAATTGTAATAGATTTAATTTTAATGATATACCAGTTAGTACACAAATAAAAAATATTGGTTTAAACATTTCATTGAACGTTGTAGTCGTTAAAGTCAATTTTGGATTATTTTCATAATCTTAAATTAATATCGCTAAGCCCAGGTGATTTTAAGAATCTTACTTATAATTTAACAAGTAAGTTTATTATCTTTAAGCTTCAAAAAACAATGCACTCAGAAACAAAAGAAGAATAAGAAATCATGTGTTTTGCCTTATTTGAATTTCGCTTAGAATTTCACCTTCAAAATGTAACACATCATTTCAAAAGTTCGCTTCGGGTTCACAGGTAAGTCGTAAAAAGGATTTAGTGTTTGGGGTGAAATGGCCAAAGCACCAAGAACTTTTGTTGCTCTCCACTTGTTGGTTTGTATTGCTGATGCAAAAAATCAAATAACTACTAGTACAGGCAAGGGAAACCGTAAAAATACCTTTTTTTTTGTACTCAAGGTTCTGGTTTGCGGTGGGTTAGACATATTTACATATTTTATTTAATCTTTTTATATCTTTATGGCACATGAATAAGTCAGTATGTGTTTAATAAGCCAAGAGAGTTTTCAAGAACAATCCAATGATTGAAAGCTTCCTCTCTATATGTTACATCATTTTACTTTTATTACACAAACATTAATATTAAATTCTAATAATTATCTCATAAAATAATGATATAATATTTTTTTAACAAATCTAAATTATTATCACAAAAACCAAGCTAAACTTAAGAAATAAACTGTAAAAAGTTTACCAATAAGTGAACTATTGAGTCGACTACAGCATTTTAATCAACGTTCAAGGAAAACATTGCTTCTGGTATATCTACGAGGAACTTCTTTTCCAATTTGCAGAAACAATGCCTTGGAGAGATCGTGAATGGAGACTTGCCAAAACTTAGGTATTTTGCTAAGCACTACGGATAAACATACGATATCTGGCCATTTTCACATTATCAGTAACTGACAACTTACCAAGAAACTGACTAAAATGAATTAGAATTTCAACTACTTTTAAATATTTGCGAATAAGCTCGTTTTAATATTCCATCTTATTAATGTGAGCAATTAATTTCTCTTTTTTATGTTATTGTATATATTCTCGTCAATTGCTTATAATTTCTGTTAACATTGCAGAACTTTCAATTTGAATAACTTTTTAAAAATGATTAGCTTTACATAAGTACATAACTTAATGTACGCACTACCTACATAAAAATGAAAGACTTGACACGTTACCAGTTAAGTTTTAAACTTATTGTTCCAAAAAATTCCACCTCGAACTCAGGAACTGGCGAAGTGTTTTATTTACATGAGCGCGTTTACGATTTATGAATCTGCATCGAGAGTTGCACAATGGACATCTTTTATATGCCCAGAGTTCAGAGTTCGGTCACAGTTCGCTGAGTGCTATAAATAGTCCTGGATCGGGAAATATAGTGCCTGGCCAAAAGGATTTAGGAAATGAATTTTACGACATATAAATTTATAGGTCATAAATTGTTTTTATTTGGTGTTTTGCTTTGGAGAATGACTTAATAAGCAGTCATGAGAAGAAGAAGATATGTTTTACAATTATCTAATGAATACTAACCAAGATAGACAAGTTTATCTTAACAAATTACAGACTTTAATTGTATAGATCTCGATAATACAATAGTCGTATCTGTCGAAAGGAAAATGAATAGTGAAGTTCTCTCGTAAATTTACCACCTCACAATAAGACATAAACAGCGACTTTATCCGTCAACGGTCAATGCCCTATAATTGAGTGCTTACTTATGCCACAGCTTATGCCAAATCATCAAGTATTCCAAAACCTCCCGTTCACGGGAAACGGGTACTTATAGGCTAAGCGGTCGGTCAATTAAATGTCACATTATGTTATTCGAGTCACGTTCGGCGATGGCAAACTTGCGGGGCAGTGAACGTATTTTTATAGCCCAGTTGGAAACGATTTTGTTTGAAGATATATACTTACTATCAGACAGGCAAGATCAAGTAAATTAAAGTCTAGGCTTGTCATGTAACTAATCTATGTTGGTTTCAAGGAATAAATAGAAAAGTAATAGGACATTAACAATTATAGACACTTACAAAAATTATTTTTGCGATGAAGGAAACCATGCATCGTGAAGAAAATAGCTTAATGTTTGGAAAAAATAAAAAATCTTACGATGATATAGTAGATATATATGATATAGTATATTACATGTGATCATGGGTAATCAATTTGTTCCGTGGGTACCAATAATAATCAACTACTTCAAATAAAGTAAAAAGACTCAGCAGGATTCTTCATATTATAATCTTTTTTGTATTAAAGTAAAATATGAGTACACTAGTGAAGTATAAAATTGGTCTTCGATTTACTCAAGACCGTAAGGAATGGAGTATTTGTATTGCAAAGTTTATAAAAGGGTCGGGTAGCCTTCTTAAGTCCACGATCACAAAGCAGCCTATATTCTGATATTATTGACTTGTTTATCTTTATCAACAACATCAAAGAACCAGACCAGGTTTTGCGAATAAACAGATTTTATTTACAGATTTAATGAATGAATGAATTAATGAATGAATTTTAAAACTTTGATTTCGATGAAATATAATTACTCGTCGTTACTTTTATTCTCACTGCTTAGGAATATAAATCAATCTGTTAACCTTTCATAAATAACTCAACCTACGCTATGCACTACACAAAACCATAGTTGTTAAACGCCTCATTTTCTAATGAAACTTGATACAGTAATAAATCTCGTAGCATCCCTATGCTACGCGTCTCCTGCTACGGTTCGGCGTTACCGTGTTTGTCATAAATTCAACTAGATGCAACTTGCAAACAGCGGTTAGTCGAAGTTCGGCGGATATGTGCCATGCACGTAGCCTAAATGCTACGAGATATATTGTGTAACAGTTTAAGCTCTGGAAATATTGCACATACGTAGTATAACTAATATGTGTTAACATATCCATGTGTTAACATAGCATATCATATCCTGTGCTTTTGTTTATAGAAACTGTATTCTTATTGGCATGTCGTAAGAATTGACTAAAAGATTTGTTACATATTTCTTTCTGTTTAAACCGGCTTATAGTACCTATTATATATAACTACTACTCAGCAGCCCTTAATACTAAATTAATACGTTCTATTAAAATGTACAATTTCTGGTATTTATATAAGATAAAACATAATAAGCAACACAAAATTCACGGTTTTGAAGGGCATTTTCATTATTGCGTTTCACATTTTCCCCATTTGAATAACGTCATTCATCATGAAGTACGTCAATGCGCGACAACTTGCTGAAGTACTGTGTGACTGTGACAAGTAGTTGTAGTATGCAATATTTTTAATTCTCCTCATATATTACGTAAATAAGGGAAAGTCCTAGATTAGTTATAATTATAGATATATTATATATTCCTAGGCAACCTAAATACTGATTAAATATAATCTTTTGTACATGAGTATGAAATTGAAGGTTTTTTGTTTTAAATTGTCATACAAGTAAAACAATATAATACAGATTGCACGTCCTCATTTCAATTAGAAGTTTTCTCATAGGCATTTAAGAGTTAGCTGGAACTTTCCAACCACTATGGCTGAAGTTTAACAAGAAATAACATCTTGTTCTCTGCCATCTTTATATTCTACGGGCTTTCAAGTCGCTCTGGAACTTTAATAAAATGTAACGAGCTACTATTCTGCTCACCTCTTTAGAACAAGCCGTGATTTTGGTGTGCATTGAGCTGGAAACTATTATAGATAGAAAATATTATATCTTATTGTTCCTAAATCTATTTGTAAAACACGGAAGCAGGCATTTTTGGTCATGTTATAAATTAAGAGAAGGATCAAAAACTAAACACAACAGAACTTCATAAAGAGATTTATTTAAAACACAAGTCTTACTTGTATTTAACACTTATTAACTGCTTTAAACATCTTCGTTTCTTTATGTACACCGCAACTCAATTTAATTGAGTTTCTTAACAGTAAAAAGGCTGTAGCTAAGTTCAAACTTGGTACAGGAAGCGAATGCAATCCCGTTTTAATGAGTCTCTTTCACGTTGGGTCACGTAATGTGCAGGAGTTTTCCCTCGCAAACATTGATGTTTCCTTGAGGACGATTCCGCCGGGAATCGACTCGGACTGCACCGTTCTTCACAACTTCGTTGCCGTTTGAATGACCTGCTAATGATCGATACAATATATTGTGGAACAAGAATGAACTTTGAAAGGGTTTAAGGCACATAAAAATTCTGAAATGTACACCAAATATCCAAGTTAGGTGGGGGTTGGAAATTTTGCATTTGGTGTACAATTCAGTATTTTTGATGTGAAATCTTGTAATACATAAAAAGACCAATATGAATGGTAAAATTTTCATAAACAAAATTTGAAGAACGCTTCACTACTGTTAAGGAAAAAGATTGCTGATTCGATAAATTTTGATTCAAGGGTCTTGGGGTCTAAATATAGAACCATTTTGAGCTGGAGATCAGAATTTTAGCATCAAAACTTAAATTTTGGGTGTAAAATATCATAATGAATATTTATGTCGGTGAGCACCAGCAATAAAGTCACAATAGGATCTCGAAAATCGTAATCCTCTTATTTCAAAGTCCAGAACATCCAATAATTAGTTTTATCTCGTATTTTAAATTAAAAGGTATTTCGTGATTTTTCGTGTCACATATTAATTGAAACTGATCACCGTCATTTAATGAATTTAGGTATTCCAAAGTAATTCACGAGAATTAACTTCACACATATACTTTCATCTGTGGGATGAACAAAATCTCGGAGAATTGAATCCTCAGTAATTTTTGGCTACATTATCGGGGTTTAAATAAAATAAAACGCTAACACGTTTTTATCCCAGTACCTTACAGGAAGAAAACAGAATTTTAACGGCGATGGGTTGATAACCTATTTTCATAAAGATGAAAGTCAAAAATACTGACCCATAATCGTTTCTTTCTGCGGGGTTCTTCGCCTCTTACTCGAATGTCATAAACGGCTGAACATTGACGCGTCACGGGAATGTCGGCTCACTGGCAAAATAAACATGATCAACCTTTTATCAACTAATGATTTAAATAACACATTAAATAATACATTTGCGAAATACGAAGATGAGGGAAATATCTTGAGAAAATCTACATACATATTCCTAGTAATAGGCTTGTAAATTGCGTTATGTTTTCCCATCACCACATAAGGTGCTGACTATCTAATTACTTTGAGGTAACCATAGAATAACTAACTTGGTAGTTTCGTAGCTACATGCGTGAACCTGTAAATACATCATAATGGAAAGTGTATGTATGTATTAGTTAAAGTGAGAAGGTATAAATTATTGATTACCAGCGCAGTACCCAATAACTTTGAATGAATGGTAAAACAGATTAGCTTTTATTTTCATCATATTCAATATAATTTTACTAGAAAACGGGACTTTTCGCGTATATCTCAAGTTGAGTTGTCACGGGACCATGGCCATTGCAATATGGCTGAAACGACTGGTAAGAAAGGTAATACTTTGTTTATAAATTATGCGCGATATGTCCCATTTACTAGTTAAATGAATGAAAATCGCAAGTCTCAAAAATATTCCATCTCAAGTCAGCTCAGGAAGGTAATATCTTAAGGATTCCGTGTCTGGTGCTTATACATCAACAAGACAATGCGTTTGAAGAAAGCGAGAATAATAAATTCAATGGTGAAAAGAAGGAATTTTACTATGCAGGTTTAGGTAGCTAGGTAATTGAAGAAGATGAAACTGTTTACATGTTATTTATTAGTAATCTCATGTCCGGATCCCACCAACATGTTTTGTATATTTAAGGACGGATTCAACCAATACATATGTTAAAAAATTTACATAATTATCTTTGTCCTATGTAGAATGAAATATAACTCATTTGTAGGTACTAAGAAAAATGACATCTTCATTAAAATAGGCTACTATTTGATCTGTTACACGCTAAAATTGAAGACATGTTTTTTTAGGGTTGTGTGGTTCTTAAAAGATTAATTATCTCACCTGACATAGATTTGTTAATGTCGAAATGTTTCCGCATGTCGTTGGGTGACTCCAAAGTCTTGCAGCAGCATTTGCAGAGGACCATTCGGAAGTAGTTGCGGAATCTGTAATATTTGCATGCGAATGAATTCTTGAACAAATCCTAATTAATAAATAAGCGTTATTTAAAGTAAACGCGACTTTATGAGATACATACAAATGTGTAAGGAAGTTTAAGTAGAATATTTATTTAGTACACATAAATTTAAAGAAGCTATTCTCTATTAGTGATTAATGTAGATTCCTTCGGTAATTTGCGTGATGTTTTACTACCTTATTGCGTGCATATACAAATTTTTTACATTATTCTTATTCATATCTCACGAAAAGCTGATAAACATAATATAGAGTTCGACATATCGGTACTGTAAACTATCTTCAGAATCATTATATTCGATTTATTTATGGTACCATAGAGATAGTGTCGTTCTGATCTTAAATTTTCGTGAGTGCGTTTCATTGTTTTTTTTTTATAAAATAAAAATCCTAGTAATTGATTTTATTTCTTTCTTTACTAATTTATTAAGTTTCCATTTCCTAAGCACAGCTCTAAACAAAACTACTACTTATAACCCTTACTTGTTATTCATCCAGTAGTATATGAAGGGGTTGAACATAGAGTTGGCCATGGCCAGCCAGTAGAAAGCCAGGTAAACGTGTTGGCTGATGGGAGCCGTCGCCCAATCCTGGAGGTGGTAGCTCAGCACGAAGTAGGCGTGGTAAGGCAACCAGCAGAGCCCGAATACCACCACCACTAGGACGAACATCTTCACTACCTATGGAGATACATACATGAGATAAAAAAAAAACAAAAACCGACCATTAACCTTTGCTAGTCAGAGGTTCAGGTGTCCATCTCTGTAATAGCGAAGGTAGTAATTCAAAGGCCACCTCGAACCCACGTGTTGATCAGATAGTCAGTTCTCAATGTGACAGGTGGTAAGCCGTGTCGCCATTTACAAGCACTATTACCTGTTCGCGGAACAGGTAGGTTTCCTCCCGATGTTTTTCTTCACCGTAATATTCGACATATTTCGTTAATGTATTTAACATACGGCATATATTTTAGCGTTTACGTCCCTAATAGGATACATAGACTAACGATCACCACTTGAAATGCTCCTGAGAAATCTCTCTTGATTCACTTACATCAATTACTCTTCTAATACATGCTGTTCTGTTTTTCACGCTGTGAACACACGTCTTGGATTCAGAACAATGATAGATTCAGATATATTTATGTTCGAAAATCGATTTCGACTTGCATAGGACCTAAGAGACATTATAGAGACCAAGGCATGAGTATCAGGTTCATGATTTCATGGTAACAAAATATTGGTAGCAATTATTACACTATCGCCACATAAGAATCCCAAGACCTCAGACATTTACTAAGATACACTAGTGTGGGACAGAATTTAAATTCACATAAATTTAATAATGGGTCGAAATAGTCAGAAGTTTATAACTCATCTATGATAAAACAACAACAGTAATTTATTTATAAACAAATTAAAACTATAAATTTACAAGTACAAATAAAAATATCTATGTAGTCATCGCTGTCGGAGGGTGGCAGGGTTCCCAAGACACTGAAAGCAATCCCCCTCTGAATAACAATGCTAATTTTTTGAGAGAAGAATGCTCCAGCCCTGGGATCACCACACTTATCAATTAAACGGGACGATATTTAGTTAGACGTTTAGGTGTATTTGTAGGATGATTATCTAATCCACTTAAGACAATTTAGTTGGCACTTACCGTGACTGACGTGACAGTTGGTGCTAAATGTCACCCTGTTTCGCTTAGATTAAATTTTAAATTGTATCCCGAAGAAATTACAGTGATGTATTACGCAATTACGTTGTACGTTGAGTGTTTACAAACATGTTAGCGTGGTATGCACGAATTATTTAAAGTGTTTTGTCGGGCTCGGGACAGAAAGGAACCCGTAAACTCTGTCCACCCTTTTATATGGAAACTTACGTAATGTGTTTGTTAGTATATATTTGAAAAAACTGAAAAATCCAGAGGTGCAAACTTCGGTGAGGTTGGAACTTTCTATAGCGAGAATCACTAAACTTACTTGAACATTTACGGCAATAAGTTAGCAAATTACATCTATCAATAACCCTCCCTCCTAATGATAAAGATGACTGACGAGATGATGTTTTTCCGTCAACCCCATAAGGTATGTGTATGAGGAGATATATGAGTGTCAACGAAGCCAAAGAGTCTGACAGGATCAAGACTGATGGAGATCCGTGATCTCTGCCTCCCCCTCAACAGAGAATCTGGCGTGATGTGTATGTATGTATATTGATGAGATTAAAATGTAGCAAAAAAATATTTTACAATTTTTAATGTTTTATCAAATTAATATTAGTTAAAGCGATAAATCGAATAATTAAATGGTTTCATATTCGCCTTCGTTAGTGCTAAGTGGAATGTATCGCGTGAACGTGCTGGTCCCATTGTGTTCTGTTGTGCGGACGAAAAGAAATGCCTTTTTAAAAAAAAGAACACTTTATTTTCCCTAAGCCGAATACAAGGTATTGTTAGCGAACCGTCTTAACCATTTGCTGGTTGGAAGAGAACTCCGATATGAACGCACGATACTAATAATGAAACGTTGGCTGCAAAGTCAGCACTTAAAACGACGCGGTATGAGGAGGCTTACGCGAGCAAAACTTACTTATTATTTTAATCTATAACAGCCCCCCCTATAAAATTGAGCTTTATCCCTTTAAGAGGGTGAAGCGAAATCAAAACAAAAATAGAAGTTAAAATTCGAAATTAGAAAATCTCAAATAGTTAAAACGGTTTTACAAATATTAGTAATTAGTCTAAAATAAAACATTGAAATTTACAAAAACTTCAGCATCATAAAAATGCGTAAACAAACATTAATTAATGATTACTTAAATTTCTAAAATCTACTTTACTGGAAGTCGAATCAGAATCATCTGTTATCTCATGTAATTCAATAGAGACCTTATGCTTTTCCCTGGAAAGCTTTTTATTATAACACTGGTTGTATATTGCAATACAACAATTAGAAGAATCACATCTTTTAAAGTACTTATATAATTTGAAAGCAATATATGCCAAAATAAGTATTACAATAGTATATGTTGTATAAGAATAATAAGTTCCGTATCTTATAAAATGCGAATTACTTTCAGCATTTTTTATTTCTTTTTCTAAATTGTGTAAATCATATTTTGCGAATTGTAAAGATTCTAAATCGATGTTCGATAACGTTATAGGAGCTAAATATGGAATAGTATGATTAAATTTCTCTTTTCGACAACAATCATCTTCAATTATATCAAAACCAGTTTCAAAGTTACTAGACATTAATAAATTTTTAGTAGAGCTTGGAATTATCTGTGTGGTTTTTGCATAACCAATACAATTTTCATTTAGGTTTAAAATGCCTGTGGCATGTATAGAGTAATCTGTAATAATGTTGTTATCACATTTCACTGTTAATTTAGTAGGAGAAGATTGAACAAAAATCCATCTGTTATTAAGCAGTTTCTGCCAAATATCAATATTTCCAAATAGTAATTTAGTGTTACATTCTTTTGGCATAGACAATATTACATCACAAATAAGTTTACTTTCACAACAAGGGTTGTTAATAGTAGAATAAGAATTTAATTGAGGACAAATAGAATAATTACTATAAATCTTTTGACAATCTTGTAAATTATCTAATAATGCGTATTGCAGTCTATCCTCTGTTAATGCTATATACGATTTAGAAGGTTGAACCAAAGAAAAGGTATTTGGTTTATTTTGATCATGAGGAATTGGTAAAGGTATATTCTTATACACAGTATATAATTCTGGATAAACTAATGGAACTTGTAAAACAAATACAATTTTCTTATTATAAAAATAGGAGACCAGCTTTGAGATATCCATTAAGTTATGTATATTATCGATATTCAAAACGACAGGGAAATCGAGACGACTATTCAGTAAATTACTATGCTTAGATAGTTCTAAATATAAACTAGAAGGACTTATGATAGAAGGGTGTAGAATATTAGACTTAGAAAAGAGAATAGAATTCAGAGTAGTGTCCAAGAGGTTAGAAATAGTAAATAGAGAAGCCTCTACAATATTCAGGAGACTGTTTATACGAGACATATATAATAATTGATCATTATTTTTAGTTGTTTGGGACAAAATTTCGTTAATTTGATTTAATTGAGCATTTAATTTAATTTCGTTTTTATTCAACTTGTAAATAGTAGAATTAAAATTATTAATTGTAGATTTAACTACTTGAATATTGTCTTTCATTAAGTGAAAGATTTCAGTCTCAGTTTTCTGAGTGTTTTCCAATGCGGCATCATATTTGCGCGCATCGTCTGCATCTAATGTTCCAAAAAAGAATTTAAGTACTTCTCCTCCGAATTCGAGGGAACGTCTTACCCTAATTGGGGAATTAGTCGACATTATGTGCGACAAAGAGTTACATTTTTGATAGTTAGATTTTAGCAAAATCTTAATGGGACTTAATATATCCTTGCATTCAATAAAATTACTAACATTCGCTTTAACGCATAAATCGTAAGTTTTATACAAAATTTGCTCTATATTGTCCAAATGGGGTTCAAAAGAGACCGTGTCAATAAATGTTATAATTTTCCAAAAATCGTTATGAAATCTAATTCGTGTATATGGTTCAAAATGGATTCCGGGACTATGAATAACCGGAGTTATTATAACATTTTCGGCAAACGTGTTGCCCAGAAGAAATAAGAATCTGGAAAAATAGAGAATAGAAGATAGTTTGTGCTTACTTATAGTATATATCAATACAATATATCAACTTAATCAAAATATTTTAGAATTAATGCGGAGAACAATTGGCAGGTTTAATTTGGTCAAAATGATATTTCACGTGTTTACGTCCAATAGCTAAAATAACGTTATGGTTATTGTTAAAAACTTTGATAATCTTATAAGGGCCTTTCCAAACAGGCGCAAGGGATTTACCTTGTTTATGATGACATTTCAAGTAAACTAATTCTCCCGATTTATATTCGATCCGACGTGTGGATCTATCATAATAGGCTTTGGAATTTTCCTTACTATTATTAATATTTTGTATTGCCTTATCGCGACAATACTTCATGCGATACTGTAAATACTTAATATATTCTGGATAAGTGTTATCCGAACCAGAATCGTATAATGAAGATGGTATAGATGGTTTATAACCGTATAAGAGTTCATAAGGTGTGAACTGAGTAGTGCTGTGTGGAGTAGTGTTATAAGCTAAAATAGCTGTAAATAAGAATTTATGCCAATCATTTTGATTCTCATTAACATAAGATTTTAGATACTCTTTTAGAGTGGAATGACTACGTTCTAACGCGCCATTTGTTTGTGGATGATACGGAGTAGTAAAAAGATTCTTAATCTTACAAATTTTAGTCACATGTTGAAATAATTCCGATGTAAAACATGTACCTAAGTCTGTCAAAATTGTCTTTGGGAAACCGAAAAGAGACATGAAATGTATTAAATTGGAAGCAATTTCTTCGCTTGTTGCACATACCATGGGATAAGCGCATGTAAATTTAGTTAGGTCATCGTGCATTGTAAGCATATACTTAAACTGTTGATTACCGGAATTCGGTAAAGGTCCGACTACATCAAGTGCTAGTCGTTCAAAGGGTTTTGTGCTCGTAGTAGTAATAATCATAGGTGATTTATTCTTATGTCTGTAAGGTTTATTGACCTGACAGAGCTTACAGTTTTTAACATAATTTTCTATGTCAGTTGACATAGATTTCCAACAAAAAGATTCTTTAATTCTATTTAACATACGTTTGACACCTGGGTGTCCGGCAATTGGAGAATCATGATTGTCCTTTAATATCTGCGGTACTTCCGCAGGAGTAGGATATCTTAAACTGTTTTTGTATATATGTATCTTAACTTTAGTGTTATGAAATATGTAACGTATCATATTATGAACTTTAGTATAAACGAACTTAGAAAAAGGTTCAATAAAGTCAGTGATAGCGAGATCAGTAAGAGAGGGGTTATTTGTTAAAATAAGATCTCGTAAATTCATTAGTAAATTAAAAATAGTTTTATAATTACTCTCCTCGAAATGATGAGTCTTTGTAAATAAAAAGAAATAAGTTTTGTTACCATCTACATAAGGTAGAATAGTAAAAGGTTCACGTTCATTATTAAGTAAAGATTCAGAGTTAGATAAATTGGATAAAATTTGGTTAACATTTGGCATACTCTCGTCAAAATCTAGAGAAGTAGGTATAGCAATGAAATCGAATTTAGTAGTATGAATACTCTGTGAGTGTTCCTCAATTTGTGTATTAAGTGTAGTTAAAGTGTTAGTAAATTGATATTTGAAATATGTTTCATAAGATTCAGAGTAAGGACTCGTGTCCTGATTACGATTCGAACGTGTCGTAACGTGAATAGGATATCTAGATAATGCGTCAGCATTTGAATTCAGTCTGCCTTGTTTATAAACAATGTCGTACTCGTATTCTTCGAGCTTCAAACGCCATCGAATAAGGCGTGAACTTGGATCTTTAACATTAAAAATATACCTTAAGGGTTGATGATCAGTAACAATGGTGAACTTTCGACCATAAAGATATGGTCTAAAGGATTTAACGCCAAAAATAATAGCTAACATTTCGCGTTCCGTAGTGGAATAATTGCATTCCGCCTTGTTTAAGGTTCGGGATGCGTAAGCGATGGGCTTATCTTTGCCGATATCGCCTTGAGATAAGATAGCGCCTATGGCGTAATTAGAAGCATCCGTAGTTAAAATAAATGATTGTTCAAAATTAGGATACTGCAATAAAGGTGCAGTAGTTAGTTTTTCCTTTAATAAATTAAATGCTTGGTCCTGTTCAGGATTCCAAACGAAAGTAATGTTTTTCTTTAGTAAACTAGTAAGAGGTTTCGTAATTTGGGAGAAATTTGGAATAAATCTACGATAATAACCAACTAGTCCTAAAAATGACTTTATATCTTTAACATTACGTGGAATCGGAAAATTGGTAATAGTCTTCACCTTATCTAGGTTTGGTTGGACCCCTTGGTCGGTTATGACATGTCCTAAATAAGAAACTTCACGACGTAAAAACTCGCACTTGTCGGGTTGTAACTTGAGGTTAAATTTACGAAAACGATCAAAAATTAAACGTAATTTTTCCATATGACTAGGGAGGTCATATGAATAGACTATACAGTCATCTAAATAAACATAGCAATGTAATCCTTGTAATCCCGTAAGAACCATCGTCATAAGACGTTGGAATGTGTGCGGACTATTCCTAAGTCCGAAAGGCATTCGTGTAAATTCGTAGTGCCCTGTTGAAGCATTAGTATTAACAATTGTAAAAGCGGTTTTCTGAATATCTGAAGGATCGACTAATACTTGGTGAAAACCGGAAGCAAGGTCAAGTGTGGAAAAATATTTAGCTTTGCCTAATTGATCCAAAATATCACTAATCAATGGAATTGGGAAGATTTCGGCAACTGTTACGTCATTGAGTTTGCGATAGTCAATGACTATACGCCATTTCTTTTTCCCAGAGGCATCTGCCTTCTTAGGAACGATCCACACAGGGGCGGACCATGGGGAGATTGAATTTTGAATAATGCCTTGTTCTAACATGGAGTTGATTTGTTTATCAACTTCCTCCTTGTGGCATTCTGGAAATCTATATGATTTGACGTGGATGGGAGCCGCGTCTCCCGTGTTAATGTTATGTTTCAAAGCATGAGTGTGTGTTAATGGTTCGCCTTCGAGATGAAATATGTCAGCGTAATCTGCGCAGCAATCCAAAAGAGCCTTCTTCTCTTCTGGATTAAGATGCTCATGACGAACGAGTTTTAAAACTTTCTCTCTACGAGAAAGGTTGGAATAAATGTAAGTATTATTTATCGGAAATGAAAAATTATCGTAATCAATAGGACTTAAGTACACGGAATAATTATCTACCTTTACTGGTGTTTCAGTGGTGTTCAAAATTGAGACGTTCACACGCTTGTTTTGTTTAATAGTGGCGATGCAATTTGATACGTAAACACCATCACAAATCGTGTGATCAAGTATCAGCCCTTCGTTTCGTGGGAATAGCCGTTGTAAATCTTTGTCAGCATTAGTTAAGTTACATTCTATCACGGCTTCTGAACGTGCGGGAATAATGTATGTAGGTTGCGTGTACTTTATTTTAAAAATATGATCATGTAAATACAGTTCACTTGAATTGAAATCAAGTGTGCAATTGAAAAATCTCAGAAAATCTGACCCTATCATGCCATCATAATTAAGGTTAATATCATCGTTTATGACGTGAAATTTAAAAGAATAATTACTATTCTGTATACAAAAATTTAAATTAAACGAGCCAAGAGTCTCGCAAAAGGATTCAGAGTCATTGATACCTTTCAATTTAATGATCTCCTTAGAAAGTTTCGGTAAAGTATCGAAACATGTAATTTTCATGACGCTTACGGAAGCGCCGGTGTCAATTAAAAAGCACAAAGGTGCGGAACAATGTTGCGGTGCATTAATATATAAATGTGGTAAAGAAATACGTAACAAACTTTTCGTTTCGAAAATAGGAACAGAATGAATGACCTTCGGAGCATCTGTACAAACCACAGGCTCCTTAACAGGTTTAGACTTGACGTCATTATAAGTGTTAAACTTAGAAAATTGATTCAATTTAGAATCGAAACTCAACTGCTGGGGTTGAGATGTAATAAACTCAGTGAACTCAGAGGGTTGTCTCAAGTCTTGTGACTGGGACGAACTCAACAACTTTGGTTGAGATGAAAAATTAGAAAAATCAGAGAACTTAGAAAAATCAGAGAAATTAGAAAAATCAGAGAAATTAGTAAAATTAGGATCATCTTTAAGTGTGTCCTTAAGTTCTGTATACGCCCCCGGGCGACACACAACAGGAGCGTCATCTAATTTAAAGTCTGCTCTGTGGCGGACTTGCATACAACGTGTTGTATGGGTGCAGACACGCGAGGCTCAGGTTTCACCTGATAAGGTGCTCGCTGTGCTTGTTGGGGATTAGACTTATTCTTAAACTCCAACTTTCGGCATTCTTGTATCGTATGCCCCGGATTCTTACAATACTTACAAAATTTGGTATTAGCATTAGAATTATTGTTATAAGAATTAGGATTATTGTAAGAATAGTTATTAGGCTTAGAATTATTAGCCCTGTAATTGGATTGAAAATTAATTGGGTAAAATTTGGATTTATGTTTAAAGCATTCATTGGAAGTATGCCCTTGCCTTTCGCAACGGTTGCATACCTTTGAAGGCCTCGATACCTTCGTGAGGTTGAAGAGCTTTTCCTCTTCAATAGCGTGAGTGATAGCCTCACTCAACGTATTGGGGTTTCTACATCGGACTATATGAGAAAAATTAGGGTTTAACCCTAGGAGGAAGGTGTTGAGTGCCAGATCCTCCATGGCAGCTATTCTGCCAGGCTTCTCGGCCTCAGAACATCCCGAAAATTGAATGTCGGATAGGAGTCTTGTTAGGCAAGCCTCTATCCGCAACGAGAATTGAATGACCTCTTCGGTCGAGAACTGTTTACAGTTCTGAAGTTCTAGAAGTAAGTGGGTGGAGTGCTTTTTCTCCCCGAAATTTGTTTTAAGAAAATTCTTTAAATCTGACCATTTGTCGAATCTCCGTAGGGAGCAAGCTAACTGAGCTTTTCCCTCTAATTGTGAAATTATGTATTTGCATAAGAAGCTCAACTGGCCATCCTCTGCCAGTTCAATGGCGTTCTCACAATTTGTGAGAAACGCGGGAAGAGACGCCCTATCCCCATTATAGGGTTTTATAAATTTAGTAAGGAGGTTGAGAGACAACTTTTTTGTCTCGACTTCCTCTGCGTCTGTGAATTCATCATTCTTTATGTCCTTTTTAGGAGCCATTTTTAAAAAAGGGTAAAATCAAAGCTAGTCACAAAAACTAAAAAAGTAACGATAAAATATAAAATCTCAGTAGAAAATCCTCTTTAAAGATGTTTAGGTGTTCTTCGCTCTCCCACAAAATAAGAAAAGATTCACTTACAGTAGAAACTGCATCACTTTAGTCCTGATGTTGTTACCGGGTTTCTGCTGGACAGCAGAGGACGACGTCGGTTCTCGGGGTTGCAGATCTCTCTCTGCAACGACGTCTGCGACGGCTGCTACGCTCGGCTGGTCGAGGGCTGGCGTAACACGGCCTGTGTCACGACTGACGAGCTTCCTCGGGAAGTACTCGGTACTGGCGTGAGGTACGGGTCCTCACGGCTTACAAGCACACCGAATTTCGTTCGCGCTTTGTTCGGAATACCGGTGGGCATATATACGATATGCCTCAAGAACGGTATCCCACCGCTGCCACCAATGTTGTGCGGACGAAAAGAAATGCCTTTTTAAAAAAAAGAACACTTTATTTTCCCTAAGCCGAATACAAGGTATTGTTAGCGAACCGTCTTAACCATTTGCTGGTTGGAAGAGAACTCCGATATGAACGCACGATACTAATAATGAAACGTTGGCTGCAAAGTCAGCACTTAAAACGACGCGGTATGAGGAGGCTTACGCGAGCAAAACTTACTTATTATTTTAATCTATAACAGTTCCCCACATTTCTATTGGCACAATTTCCATATTCATTTGCAAAACTTTGGAACATTTAGAGTAGTTGCGTCCTCGAATTTTGACTCGTTTATTGGGAACCAATTAAACATACAAATACATGTATTATGTAAACTATAATGTTAAAGTAAATATATTACTCTCCCAATTTATTTGTAGTATCTATTGATTGAGTATAAAGGATATTATAAATTACTCATTGGTCATATTTAGAATTTATTTTTCAATTACGCCTTATTTTCAGAAATGGACACAGGTACCACAATTTTTTTTTGCGAAGGTGATGGTCGTATATTCTCACTTACACCCATTAAATGATTCTCGATAGAGTTAATAACTACGCTTTCCTTCACCTTTCCGGTATTATTCTTATTAGTATATTTATACACACATATATTATATATTTATTTATCTTTATGTGATAAGTATAAATTTCTTATTTATTCGATGACTAGTACACTTAACACAAGTCTGAAATAAACTTACCAATTGGTGTAACAGTTCAATCGGTGTAATAGTGTCTAAAATATAAATCTTTACGTACTCTCAAAAGAACTAATACCATATATGTATATTTACCTTTTTCTTAGCCCGCAGTACTTGTAACTGATGGTGGGTGTGCTCGCCAATGGTTCGACCCCATAAAGCGGTGCTCATTTTCGAATAGGCCAAGATCATAATAGTTATTGGCACCACGTAGGTCACGCCGAGAAAGACCAGATTGTATCTGCACAAGAAACATACATATATTCAACCTTTTACTTTGTAACTGGAAAGGCTGAGACTATCTATCGTTTATATCACTACATAGTATAAAATAAAGTCGCTTTTTTGTCCCTATGTCCCTTTGTATGCTTAAATCTTTAAAACTACGCAACGGATTTTGATGCGGTTTTTTTAATAGACAGAGTGATTTAAGAGGAAGGTTTATATGCATAATAACATCCATTAAATAGTGGAGTAGACTATATATTTTATACCCGTGCAAAGCCGGAGCAGGTCACTAGTATATACATAAAACACGATTTTTGTGATTTCTGTGATATCTGACTAACACTCTTTAGGGAAACTGCGTGATGTGTATGTATAAATCACGTCTCCACTTTCCAACAAGATAGGCAGAGATTATTGATCGTATAATTAAGGTTAATCAGATAATAAGAATTGCAGACAGAATCCTATCTATAAATTATAAGTTTTGAGTATACATATTACAAACTAATTTCGAATTCAATGAAACTTTGTCAAACAATTCAAACATATCGCAAAGTTTGTTCAAATTACATATCATGTGTTAACAATAGACTGCTAATATGTATGCTAATAGGATTAGTAACTTGATTCAGATTCATATAATTTATTTGCATTGATACGAGTTACATTCACGTATCAATGAAATTTAAATTATACACGACCCAATCTCGGAGAGATAATATCTCCTTGGTCACTTTTGCTTATAGAATTGATATCGTTATGACATAGACAAGTTGCTAGCCCATCGCCCAATGTATCATATAGTTGACTACTACGACATGCTAGGATGAAAGGCAGCTAGTTAGATATTTGTGTTCCAGACTATCATAGGGCATAAATATACTGACATGTAATCTGTTCTAGAAGTAGGGTAAGTCCCGTCCGGCCATTTTATGAAACACACTTTTCTTTCACCATTCAAGTACCTGAAACAAAAAAAAAAAATACTACAACATTTACATATTGCTTAAATATTATATTTCCCTAAACCAGTACGCATTATGACCGAGAGATACAGAAGCAAGCAACCTTTAGTTACCTATATATCATCACTACATAGTATAACACAAAGTCGCTTTCTCTGTCCCTATGTATGCTTAAATCTTTGAAACTACGCAACGGATTTTGATGCGGTTTTTGTTAATAGATAGAGTGATTCAAGAGAAAGATTTATATGTATATTAACATCCATTAAATAGTGGAGTAGGCTATATATTTTAAACCCGTGCGAAGCCGGAGCGGGTCGCTAGTTACTATATAATATTATTGAAAGGTTATAAGTCATCTTGCTCAATAAATATTATCTCTCCTCATACATAAACACCAATTACGACATGCTGAGAGGTAAGGCAGTTAGTTACTCTCTTTGCAGTAATAACTACCACTGTATTATATCATCCGTAGTAATAACAATGTCAGATAATAAATCATAAAAAGGAAAAACATTTCGATCTTACTAATAATAAGAGCAAACAAACTCATCATAAGTAATAAATCGCGGCATTGATACACGGAATTTCTTTGTGGCCCCGTTTTATCTCAATTTTCTAGAAGACTGAGCCAGAAAAACATTCATTATGTCATCACGTAATGTTCGCTACAGTTACCCTGAATGACAGGGCCGTAGTGTGGAGCCTTAATTGAAATTGTACATTCTTATGTACGTACATAGACATTCTTCTCAGGGCGGGTGTTCGTAGCATGAAGAACATTATTACATTATTGAGAAGGTTAATGAGTGCTTAAAGCAAGAAATATTTGTCCGGATCGTTCCAGGTGGCGATCGATAATTTATGCCTATCCCTTTGGGGACGTAGAGGCGTGAACATATATGTATGTATGTACATTTGTCTTGGAATGATGTATGTTTTACGACTACATCTCGGTTTTAAAGGCGCCGAGGTATCAAACATGCGCCGTGTATCTTTAGCTTTATATTCGTAGTAACACGAAATGATAATAAGACAAAATATAAGTCAGTTATCAGATTATAGCAAATAATAAGCTTTGTATTTACATATAAATTGCTTATATATTTTTTCTTTGTGCTGACATGCAAGAAAGTATTTATTTCTTGCCATAAGTGATATATCATTATGGGAACCCTAGTGCATACAACACATCACATCCGTCTTCCTAAAGAGGGATAAGGAGAGATCACGGCCCACCATGCTTCCGATCCTGACAAAAACATCAATTTGGCTTTTTATTACATACATACACATCACGCCTGGTTGCCTCTACAGGATTAGGCACAGATCGCGAATCCCTATATGTCTTGAACCTGACAGACCTCTTTCGCTTCATTGACACTCATGCACCAGCTAACACACACTCGAAGTTACAGGTACTTTTAAAGTTGCCCTTTTAAATATCGCCTTTTGCTTTATAGAGTCCTTATATTATAATATACGAGTATACTCGTATAAACAAATATTAATTTGTTATTGTTTGAAAGAAGATGTAGTGACTAAGATTGATAAGAGCATGCTTCGATGGTTTGGACATGTTATGCGGATGAATGATAGCAGATTGACAAAAGGAATATATATGAGTGAAGTGGAAGGGCGGTTACGTAGGGGCCGGCCTAATAAGACATATAACAGTCAGATAGACGCTATATTGAAAAAAGGTAACGTTAGGAGTACCTATAACCGCCGAGAGTGTATGAGAGGATGTATGAATGTCAATGAAGCGAAAGTGGTCTGTCAGGATCGAGACAAATGGGGATCCGTGATCTCTGCCTACCCCTCTACAGGGAATCAGGCGTGATGTGTATGTATGTACAAATATTAATTATAAATTGTTTGTTACTTATATAGAATAATAGTTTTAAGATATTCGGGATTTATACTCATGATTAATAATTAATGGGACTTATCGTGTAAGTTTTTATATAATTAAATTACCTTTTTTAATTATTATTTTTATCATTATCATTGTATGTATGTACTATGTGTATGTATGTGTGTATATATGTATGTATAGTATATATGATTTTCAGCTAGTGACAGACTTAGGTTTGGGTGCTGTCGGAGGATCAGTGATGCAGCTTAGCTGCATTAAATACTGAGACAGCACCTTTTCACTGCATCAAGTGCCTACCTATTATATGTACGAGTATTGTTGTTGTATCAAAGTGTGTATAAATAGTGTTTTGTCAAAATGTATATGTGTAGCAGTGAATAAATGTTTTTCTTTCTTTCTTTCTTTCTTTCTTTCTTTTTTAACCTAACGTTTCGTCGGATTAATAAAGGTAATTTTATTATAGAAAACTTACGCGATAAGTCCCGTTAATTATATAGAATATCCTTATAAAACTCACTTCTTCCTATAAGTGTCGGAATACAGCAGGTTGGGTAGTGCCAGGAGAGCGCTGGCTACCCAGACAGTCACCAGCACCGTTCTGGCGACCCTGCGGCTCAGGCGATGCTGAAGAGGTTTCACTATGGCCACGTACCTAGTACAACGTAATAGAATTATTATAGCAAAATAAACTTAAAACAAAATAAACGCTTTCACGACCATTAAACCTTCCTTGTATTGAGAGGTTTAGTTGTCCTTCTCCGCTAACGCAAAAGGTAGTAATTCTATGGCCCCCTCAAATCCACGCGTTGACTAGATAGTTAGTACTCAATTACAGGTGGTAAGCCTTTGCCATCATTTACAAGCACAAGGATAAATTTAAAGCATCATTGACTGTCTGACTGTCCTCTTAAGATTGATACATACAGATACATTCACGTCCCTCAATACCTTTTGGGGTGGACAATCCTTGAAGAGACTATAGTATCTTTATTTCTAGAGACTATAATTCTAATATTAGGGTTGTGTAGTTATATGTATCATTGGTGACAAGTTGCTAGCTCATTACCCATAGCTTTCATTGACCGTAAGTCGCCTCTTCGTTACGTCGGGAAGAATGGTAGCTAGTTAATATTCTTTTTACTTCACAGACTAGCACGAGACATTTGATGTTAATAAATATGTATGTATGTTTAAAATAACAAAATAATACGTTGCATTGGTATCTCGAGGGCAATCAAAACACTTTGAGTGACCGTATAGAGCGACATAGAACTTTTAACTACATTATAACTGTATCGTATAAAGTTTGCTGGACGATGGAATGCCGTTATGGTCGAATGAGTTCTGATTACCCCAAAAGGAATTTGAGTTGTAATGTAATAATAATAACAATATAATAATATTTAGGACACTATTACACCAATTGAACTAGCCCCTTGGTAAGTTCGTTTAAGAGTTGTGTTAAAGACACTAGTCAACGTATAATATACGACGTATATACATATTATATATAGACAATACACATATATTATATATAATCGACAACCAAACCGGAAAGCTGAAGAAAAGCGTAGTTCTTAGCTCTGCCTCCACCGGTAATCAAACCCGGGACCTCACGATTAGCGTTCAGGTGCTCAACCAATCGCGCTACGGAGGTCGTCAAAATGTATATAGTGATTGAATTAGTGAAGAAAAAACCAATTGTAATTACAGTTTAATGTACACGTTGTTAGTTTATTATAATATTAAATGTTTTAGATCAAATTGGAGATATTATTCTCGATGCGGGTGTACCTAGCGTAAAGAACACACGACCATGTATGAGAAGGGTACCAAACTAACATATAAGACTTTACTTACTAAATAAAGTTAATGGGTATGAGTGAAGCAAGAGAGATTTGTCAGGATCCTTCCAGGTGGCGATCAATAGTCTCTGCTTTTGCCGTTCGCGACGTAAAAGCGTGAATATATATGTGTATGTTATTTAAATGTTTTGTATTAATATTAACACAATATTAAGATGTTACTACAGTTTAATCAAGTAATAAAGTCACCTAATTTTTTAAATATTACCACCACCTGTAGAGTTTCGACTTAATGGTTGAAGTTACTTGGAAACAACTTTTCCTGGATTTACAACCCATTAGACTTGGGAACTTTTAAGACTTTAGAATAAAGTTATTAGAATCCAGCCACTATTTTAAATAATTCAATCTAAAGTCAATTACAAGATCTTTTACTAATTACACGATTATTACGGTTGATATAAAATTCGTAGCAATTTTTAAAGTGGTAAGAACAGTTGTAAATAACAAACAAAATATATGTTACATTCACGTTCTTTAACCCCTTTCGGGGTGGACAGAACTTGGGTGAAATAATATCCCCTAGGTCACTTTTTAGCATAAAAGGTTGGGGTTATTATGACATATTGGATGATTGGGGACAGGTTGCTAGCCCATTACCTAATAGATTTCTTTTACCACTACTCTCTTAGTCGCCTCCTATAACATACATGGAAGAAGGCCAGCTAGTTAGTATTCTTTTTACGTCCCAGACTAGCACTGCGATGTTGTCAATAAAGAAACACATTTATACAGTTCAAAATAAAACTATTAATTACAATAAAAAAAAAGAAAACAAATAAAATAAAACTTTAAAGGAAAAATATACACACATACACTCACGTTCTTTTATGTGCTTTTTATACAGTAATTCTAACAATAATAGTCTTTTACAAAACAAATAAATTACGTAGATAGCGAAAAGGTAATTGTAAATCAAATTACTTCATTGTCATTTATAAGCTAAAACTGTTGTTTTAGAATAACTTCTAATGCTTTTTATATATAATAGTATATATATTAGAGTTCATGCAAATTTAAAAAAAACCCTTATCTTAGATTTGTGTGTATTCTTGAGTTGTTAATGCATCCTAATATATCTCTTTTCAACTAACCTTCTTAAGTTAGACTAGTAATATCTTAGAAGTTCATATAACACGTTATCTCATTAGCTAAGTAATGTATGGATTGTGAGTTTCACGAAACTTAGCATGTAAGGATGTGAATTATAATTTCTGAGAATACGTGTTAAGTAAATTTGGTGGTTCCAAATTATTACTGAGAAATACTAATTACTCGTACTTGCATGTAATAAACACAACCTCAGTGCAACACATAGTTAAACGAACAACATGATATGTAACTAAATATGTTTAAGGCACGTGTATGTATGATAAATATAATTAGTAAAATACTATTACTCTAGGAGAAGCTTAGTCCCAATGAATCAGTAAGAGATCAAAATGCATTACTAGCGTGAAAATGAAACGCAATACGAAAAATGTTTATATGGCGAGTATAACATCGTGAGAAACCTATGAATAATAGTCAGTGCTTCTAAATGGCGACACTGCTTACCACCTGTCACTTTTAGGACTGACCTGGTCAACACGTGGGTCCGAAGCGGTCATAGAATTACTATCTCCCCAACTATGGAAACCTCCTCCATTGACGACCTCCGTAGCGCGATCGATTAGACACCTGAACGCTAATCGTGGGGTTCCGGGTTCGATTCCCGGAGGAGGCAGAGTTGAGAACAACGCTTTTCTACTGCTTTCCAGTCTGGTTGTTGATTATATATGCTATATATGTATTTATCTATGTATAATATGTATACATATCTTAAATATACGTTGACTAGTACCCTTAACACAAGTCTTAAATGAACTTACCAAGGGGCTAGTTCAATTGGTGTAATAATATCCAAATATCATTTATTTATTTCATTGATATCCGGACCTGTGATAACCCCGCAAGGGCATAAGCTGGTGTAAGCCTTTGTCTTTTATCTAAATCAGCTCATACACTAACCTATCTACAGTTATCGCAACCAAGGTCAACACGCCAGCTGACACAGTTAGGTTGGCAGTGAAATTACTGGCTGTACACGCTATGGTGTCGAACGGCCAGTTTGCTGTCACCAGGAACACGAAGTTGGGAGCTCCGTTCAGTGACGCCATGAGAAGGTCAGCGAGAGCCAGGTTTACCAGGAAGTAGTTGGTCACGGTTCTCATGCGGCGGTGGGCTGGAATTAAGGGTTTGGGTTATGTTGGTACGTATATTTGTTGCTTTGTAAGTGAGTGTGGGTAGATTTGCTAAAGAGTTTAAATGTGATATAAACTATGCTTAATGTGTATGCTAAGATAGGTTGAGACATGACATGTATTATTCATATTTTACTTAATATAACATAGAGTTGAAGATCATTCTCCCTTAAAAGGAAATCATAAGCTAAAGTGTTCGTCATTTATATTACGAAGTTTTGAGACCACTCAAAGCATATTTACGTGATAGACGGTAAGTACGTCATCATCTACAGATATTGGCTTTTATCTGTTTGAAGGGTCTATATACAAAAACAATAACTTGTTATCATTTAAGATGACCACCCACACCGACCTATTTCCGCGATATTAATAAAATTAAATCCGTACTATTTTCAATCTTTGACAAACAATTCATTAACAAGCAAACCCTTCCAAAAATAAAACAATTTTCAAATTTGGCGTTCAAAAATTGTCTTTTATCTGTAGAGATAGTCAAACAGATATATTTACAAAAACAATAACTAAAAAATCTTAGATGACCACCCACATTCCGCGATATTTATAAACATCAATTTCCGTAGCATTTTAAATCTTTGACAAACAATTCATTAAAAGCAAACCATTATTCCAAAAATAGAACAATTCATCAAATCTGACACATTTGGCGTTCAAAAATAGAACGTTTTACAAAGGACTAATCTCCTTACCTAAAACAATCCATATGACGAGAGTATTGCCGAGAATGGCGCAAAAAAGCATTACGGAGAATACTATAAGCCACGCCAACTGCCCCCACCACGGCGGGCTGAATGGCCTCTCTCCTAGGCCCACGCAGTTGCCCAGTGTCACCCTATAAGCAAAAAGAATCATTAAATAAATAAATAAAAGACTTATCCATAGTGAAACATATAACATACACATTTATGTCCTTTAATCCATTTCGGGTTGGATAAAACTACATATAAATGATAAATTGTCACTTTCAGCAATAACATTGGAGTTTTGATATCATATGGTACATTGGTGACAAGTTGCAAGCCCATAGCTCAATAGGTTTCATATACCTTTAGTTCCCGAGCTACCTCCTACGACATGCTGGGAAGAACAGAAGCTATTTAATATTTTTTTTACGTCCCATACGAGCACGGCAGTGTTGGGTAATATGTAATCTAACTACTGATTATTAACTACGATTACATAAAGTAAATAACCAAAGAACAAATTACAAAAAGTACTTAGTAACCATAACTACAATTTACATAAAATAATCATACTAAGTAGTTAATATAATTGTTATTTTATTGTTAACGGCTTACATGTTTATTTTAAATTCATAAGTTGTAAGAAAAAAGTAATCAGTAATCATAACTTCTGGATTGCAGTAATCAAACTACCAACTACTTAACGTATTTCGATTACTTTAGTTGATTTTATGTAACCATTACTACATGTAGTTAACTACTTATAATCGCAATCAGTAATCAGATTACCAAAAAGTAGCTAACTCCGCCTTACACTGTAGCACGGGACATGCATAGTGATTAGAAATCGTGATGAGACATTAAATAAAGAATCACATATTTTATAAAAAAATGCACTTATACCTTTGTATTCTCATATCGCACGCTGAGAATGTATGTGACCATAATGAGTTAGGTTCATAAAACGACTTAACAAATCTTAAGCTAACCATATAATATTATTATATAGATCATTCCATTTCATCACAAAAACTTATAAGTAGGTCTTAGATTAACGTTTATACTCACACGACAGGGCTAAGCTACAAACATGATATTCCTAAAGTCAAAGTCAAAGTCAAATGTTTTTATTCAACATAAGTACAAGTACAGTACATTCATTGAAAGTCAAAACATTTGCCTGACACTGGTTGTCTCTTATCATTGAAATTCTACCGTTGGTTCGGAAGCCCTGGCTCGGAGAAGAACCAACAAGAAACTCCGGCTTTCAGGATTTTAAAAATGGGGTATTCGAGTTTGGACACTTACATTATCAGCATACGGTACTACATAAATAAATAATTGATATGGTTAAAGAATGTAGCATAATGAAAATTTCAGATGATACTAAGTCATGATTAATAAGTAACTTAAGCAGCCTTGGTCACGGGCAGACTCTAGTCTAGTTTAGTCTACCCGTGACCAAGGCTGCTGCAACGTAGCCGAAACGTCGGGTTAATAATACAGATAACTTTATTATATAAAAACTTACGCGATAAGTCCCGTTAGTTATTAATCATGAGTATAAATTGCGAATCTCTTAAAAGATACTAAGTCTCTAGACAAGTGGCTGTGTCAATTGGAAATGTCAATCCAATACATAATGTAAATCGGATTCAATATGTCAAGTGTGCCTTCTGTAAAATGCGTCATATCTACAAAAGGCTTTATCCGCGCCGTGAAGGCTTTCGCGAGTACTAAATGCTGATAAATGTATTTATTTATATTCTCACTTACGAGTTTGTCTATTTCTCATAAAAATCAATATATATTGTAAGATATTTATGAGAAATAATATCCCAATCTTAATAGACCGAGCAGCATATTTATTCAGAATATAAAAATACTGCAATAGACAAAATATTATTAAATTATTACAAAATATATTTAACAATTATTATTTTTTGTCAAGGAAAACAATTTAAGTATTTCATTAGAGCTCTCATAAACAAGGATAACATAATTGTGTTTTAATAATGATAGACTGTGTAGGTTAGTATTTTTTAGAAGGTCCATTGTTAAACCTTGATTTGAGAATTCCTGAAAGTGGTAATCAAACGCAAAGCTGCTTCGCGATATTTGAATATTGTTCAATTCCAAAGTCTATTATCATTCTCAACTTAAAAGTGATCTCGACAAGTCTGAGCCCTATCACTTTCTAGCTTTCTGTTTAAACAACAATGCTGACAGATTAGTTAGTATTTTGACAAGAAATGTGATTTATTTTTGGAACTATAGGCTAACAACCTGTCGCAAACGTTCCATTCGAACTTATAACATTCATGCTAATAAGTGAGCAAGAATATAATCATATTATCATTCTACGAGATTATAACCACCCTGAAGGAGATTGAAGGATGCGAATATATATGTATTTATTAACAGTTACCCCCTACCAATATTGCACAACATTAACGTGAACTCACCTTAGTATTTAGACAGGTAATAGGTAGATATCATAGGTAAATACCGTTCAAGGAACCTGACAATCATTTTGGGTGCTATCTGGAGAAACGAGGAACATTGTGTAGTGTTGAAAACCCTTGTTTGTAACGGTGATAGCCTTCGAAACTCTGTCCCAAAAAGGGTACGGATGCCAAGTTCATAAGCATCAGTTACCTTTGTAACCTTTATTAAGTTACATTAGCGACACACAAAACGGGGTTTTATATAATAAATAAACATTTACATTCACGTTCTTTAATATCTTTCGGGGTAGATAGAAGCTTGATTAATAAACCCTTCTTCCTAGATAATTTTTGTAACATTTTAGAATTAAAAATTATTTGGTTGTGATAATATTAATATGAAAAATAAGTTATAGCTGCCTAGCCAAATATGTAAATTTACGTCTCTTAGTTACCTCCTACGACATGCCGGTAAAAACAGCAGCTAGCTAGTCAGAACAGAATTCTCTTTACGTCCTAGACTAACACGGTCTATAACACAAACCCATTATTAGTTATCTGAATCTTTAAAGCGATGAAAAATGCGCCCCTAATTGTCGAGAGGCAGAATTACTGACACCATTATGCGTTTATTGGTACCAATTATTCGGTCACACGACACCAATTGATGTGGTATTTTTCTTGATAAGTGTGTTCAGGGCTTAACAAGTACCTTGAGTGATCTCGTGTTACTCTGAAAACGTAACGTGACTAAGCATCCCCTACAGTCTGGTAAATATTGGCAAAGACTGTGATAAGCTGCTGAGAAAACATA
>JAMBLF010001661.1:0-50451 GCA_030578115.1 Leucoptera coffeella
GTGAGGAAAAACACACATAAGAGTATTTGCACACGCATTAACAGCGTTTGTTTCAATAAAAAGCGAAATTAGTCAAATAGAATATACTAAATATTCACAATATGCTTTGTGTGTACTAACACATTCCAAAAACGACATCAGGTATACGTTACTGCATCTATAATAATTTTCAATAAAATATGTATATGTTCTAGAACTTTTAGGAAAGACCTCGAACTTTAGCATTAATATTAACGATACCATTAGTTTTATTGATTTTGAATAATTGTTAACCATTTGAATTGATACAATAATATCTCACAAGAAGTGTCAAAACATTATCAAAAAAGCTATTAAACCATTTGAATTGTTTACATAATTCATTTTTTGAAAGCTTATTGATCATTTAACTACGTTCGTTACGATTGACAAAAAATTACAAACAGACAACGACAACGATCATCAGAACCTGTACACCAAAATATCTTTTTAGTCATATAAGCTTTAAGTAATATAAAAAATACTTACGTTAACCGGTGGTTTCATCGTGGAACAAAACTGCCTCAGAAATTTGATCATCCAATTATGTTTAGCACCTGAGTGTCGGTCCGGGCTTCGTAGAAAACTCTACAATGATATTTGTTTGTATAGTTTTCGTGGGAATTAGCTGCGTCTTACGTAAGACGTGAACTGGGAAAGAGGTGTGGACGGCTCGGCTGCCTCCCGAACACTGCCTCATGGTCTATGCCACTCGCTGACTCATCGGCGCGGTTCGGCCCCTTCCTCTTTGATCCTGCGCACTGATTTACCAAAACTCTACAATAACCCGTGGCCCTGGGAATATTAAGTAACTTGATAGAATCTTTCTATATAAATTCGTTCGTTTTAACAAGGAAATGAAGTCCATAAACCAAAGGACACTGTTTGTAAAAATTTTAATTCAAAAATAATGATAGTAGAGTCAATGAAATATGTTTGTTAGTGAGATATACATGCTCTTACTTAAACATAATAGAGATCACGGAATTTCCTTACTTATTTAAACAAATATTTATGTGGAATAGGCAAATAAATCAGAAGGCTAAAGGAACACTGTCTCCACCAACAATCAAACGCGGAACCTCAAGACGAGCGGAGCGCTCAAGCGGTTAACCGACGTAGTTATGCCATTGAGTTTATTCATAACATATTTACTCGTTGTTACTTCCGATCCAAATAGCTCACTAAACACCGACCATGTTATTAATTTTTAAATTAGTTTAAAGGTAATTAATTATAAATTGATAATCACAGCGCACAGGAAAAAGCCGGATCGCTTCGAAATAATGATAGTCTCGCACGCGTATTCGTCGTGTGTGTTAGTGACATACATTGAATTGTTAACCTTGCCCGAGACGACGGCCGCCGACAACGTAACCCATCTACGTACTACTACGCTTACGCAGCGGCGTGCGAGTCTTTATTTACGCGGAAAAAGGGGTCTGATTTTCACCCCTTCCGCGGGTCAAAAGTGAAAGTTTACATGCTCGTGGTGTTCCTTGTGGTATAGAGAGGTTTAGGATGATTTAATATTCAGGTAAAAGTAGAATTTATTAGAAAAACAAATAATATATTAATAACACTATTTCGAGCTTGGTTTAATTTAACTAACTAGGTGTATGATGAGGCTACTCTAATAAAATAAGAGTTATAGTAGAGACTATATAGTGTAAAAAGACGATCAAACAATTATTTTGAAACGTATAAACAAACTATACACTGATCGATAGTATCCGTCACAATTCCCAAAAAAAATAATTGTTTTTAGACGACATCCGTGGCGCGATTGGTTAACTCATTCGGAGCCAACGACACGCCTCGCGTGTCCATAAGTTTTCGATTATATCTCGAAAAGTACATGAAAAAATTTAATAAGAATTTGTGTACATGGTATTTACCACACGAATAACCATATATTCACGTGGTTTCTACTTTGAAAGAAGTTATGTTTATACTAAAAACGAATACCTTTTGGGATGCCAAGAACACGCGACGCGTGTCCACTTTGAGTATGCGACCAGAGGTTCTAAAAGTTTGTTTAACTTTCCATCAAACTCACTACGTTAGCTTGTTTATTATAATATTAGTACTTACACAATAATATGTTTCTGAGTGATTTTAGTCGATAGATGAGTAAATAATTTGTATACTATACAAACAAAAAAAATATTATAAGTTTAATAATATATAAGTAAGTTTGAGGATCACATCATATTTAATTTACCTATTTACATAAATATCCATATTCCGCCATAATTCCTGGTTTAAAATCACTATACTGTTGCCAAAACCTTATCTCTTTCGTTCCACAAACAGAACTAAGGAAATAAACTATCACAATGTATTATTAACGTATTTAGAAACATTAAACTTGCCGCAGAGCCAGTGGACACGCGTGGCGTGTCCATTTTTTCTTAGTCGCAGAGCCGAGGACACGCCTCGCGTGTTCATGACCGTTTGTATGGCGGCTCCGCTAGTAAGACGCTGAAAAATGGCGCGGCGTCGAATGAGTTAAGCACCTGAATGCTAATCGTGAGGTCTCAGGTTCGATTCACGGTGGAGGCAGAGTTAAGGAATACGCTCTTCTTCTGCTTCTTCTGGTTGTTGATTATATATCTATTGATCTATATTTTTTAAATATACATTTTCTAGTATCCTTTACACAAGTCTCAAATTAACTTACCAAGTGGCTAGTTCAATTGGTGCAATAGTGTCCTAAATATTATTAATTCCCGAAACATGAAGAAAGAAGGATACGCGTAGTGGTTGGATAATTAGAATTGTTTTAGATGGATTTGTTGATTATTATTCTTATTAAGATAACGCTCCCGTATCCATATCTTGTCTAAAGTTTCACCAAAAATAATCCAAAATACATAATCATGACGCCCGTTTTGCGACTGGGAGGTAGGTAGAGATTAAATAAAAAGAAATCGTAAAATATGTTCTGTATATAATATAAAACAGTTTTGGCGACTTTGTCAAGAAGCAAGGTTCATGGTCTCAGCTAAGTTTATCAATTTATCCAAGTGCACGACAGACAAGACACATGCAGAATTGACATTCTATAACATTATTTGAATGTTATAGCTGCTGTTCCTCTAGGCATGACGTAGGAGACGACTAAGGGACAATTCGCTTGCATTCTCACACTAATGTTCAATATAACTTCACAACCCCAACATTCAGGCTATAAAGTTACCTAGTAGTAGTGAGATATTGGAAAGAGGATAATATTATCTTTCCCGAAACGCATTAGAGTAAGTGAATATATATGTAAGAGTTAGGTATGTATGATAACCCATCAACTGTAACCTCGTATCTTAAAACCTTGATTTATTATGAAGTAGCACACTATCTTGATAATATCTGAAAGCAAACATTGAAAGAGACTAAAAAGTAGATAGTGCAAATGAAAGCAAATATCACTTAGTTTTGAATTTATATCATTTTGATACTTTAGTTAGGTTGGTCGGGGGAAAACATCCTGATTAAACCAACTTCTATTAACTTCTATGATTAAGTGGTGTTAGTCAGTATCTATGAACGGTCATACTAAAAGCCCTTATAGAAATAAGGATTATAGGAATACTTGTTAGGTTGAGTGAATACCGCGGGATTCTTTGTACTGTCAAAGTTATTTACAAGATACATACATACATACGTGACAATCCGTTAACAGAATGTAATAATAAATTCGTTAATTTAATATTACCAATTTAGATGTGTAAAGAGAATACTAATTAGCTTCCGTTCTTCCTGACATCTCCTAGGATGCGACTAAAAGACTGAGGATAATTGAATCTAGTGGGCGATGTGCTAGCAACTTGTCACCAAAGTTACATTTTAATTATTAATCCAATATTAATGCTAAATGCTATGTCTACAAGGTTCTGTTCACCACGAATATTATAAGCATGTATAGATCCAGCCGAAAAGATAAGTTTCTTCACGGTGTTATGTTTTCATCGAAACGAACAGAACTTGGTTATCGAAAATCGTCACCCATTCAGCTACTATAGGTTCAACGAGAGTTCGGTTTTATAATTTCTGGTAGCGCCTATCTTTATGGATAGGATGAGATCACGGGGCACCATTAGTTCCGGATTAAAACAATCCAGGAAAGTACTGGTGTACCTACTAAATATTAACTTTTACCATTACTACTTTAGGTTGTCATTGAATGAGTTATGATTCCTCTCATCTCTTGACCTGCTTTTGAGTAGGATTATTCTAGATAATACAGTAAAATGAAACAAAAGAGGAATTTTAACGATTCATTTATTTTCATAATTTAACAATAAAATTGTAATCATAACCACCTCATTAACAAGGAGCTCTTTAAGATTTTCTTGAACATCCAAGAAATGTTTACCATAAATAACAATATGAATATTAACTTATGAGCTAAATATTCTGTCTACTAATAGCATAAGCATACTGTTGCAGTTTATAATTTTGTTGTACTAATAAACGTATAAATCGAAATTCTAAATCATTTATTACACTTACTACGAAGAAGGCAAGGCAGTTCAATATTTATCACTTTTTAATAATACAAGTAATGAATAAGTAAATACAAAAATAGTTTTTTCAATCACATCGAGGAATATTTGCGTTTGCGCTACGATACATCATTTTAAAATTGATGAAATGATACATCATTTTACAATTGATGAAATTGGAATGTATAATATTTACAATTGCAACCAAGGGCAAGAAAATACTGGCAAGGCTTGGGTTAAGTACGAAGCGGTGGAATGTCATCAGCTACATTATTATGATAGTTTCTTATGGAGTTTAAATGTCTATCGATCTAATAGCACATAAAAAATAAGTACACATTTGTTCCGTAGAAAATAATACTGAAATTGAAGACTTGCGAAGTAGCAATGTCTAAGGAATACTACTGCTGTGATTTAAATTCTGCCATAGAAAGAGAAAGAAATATATAGAATACGTTTTTGTTAACATTAAAACGAATGTATATTCTTAAATTTAGTACCTGGATAGTACAGTAATATATTGATAAGGCCATAATATTATTGTTCACTGTACAAGTATTTATTGAGTAATGTGTTTCTAAATGCAGAAGTAAATGAATATATCAGTAATTTTATTTAAATAAACCTAATAACAATGATTAGCAACCAGATGGCTATGAGTAAGTTTAATTTTATGCCGAATTTTATAGTCATACATATTAGGCCTAATTCCTGTTAAATATACCAGAAAATGAAAAGTAAAATTTAGTACGAAAACTACTCTTTATAGATTGGTGGTGTAAATATGATTTCGCCAACTAGATATATGATTTGACTGACACTGGAATCTTACACCTAAGGAATATTATGTACACTATCCTAACTTTACAATAAGGCTAAGTACTTTGAAAGCACGCACATGAAGCTATGTTTTTATGAACTAATGACTATGATATTGGACGAATGGATTCTAATGGAAACAATGGAGGATACTTTTATTTATAATAAATATTTACTTAAGACTAATATAAACCGTAAGGGCGTTATAGGACACGTTACAAGGATTTTTTTTATTAGAAATAAGTAAGAAATTTGACACATGCAAAACAATATTTTATAAAAATGAACATTTTGGTATGACACAACCAATCTGCAATTAGTATTTAAGTTTGTTCACGATTTCTCATAATTCAGTATATTTCTCATTATTTTATTCTTTTTAACAATGAATAGTTTAGAGAAATTAATTGGTTCGTATTAATCATCAAAGTTTGAATAATACTTTTTTAAAGATTTTACGTGAATTTTGGCAACAAAGAATTTTTCTATTTAATTGGTTACAACTTCAGTCCAAGCACTGATCTTAAATCTGTACCAAATATTAAATTTATAATAAAAAGACTAAAGAGACAACATCCTGGCCCCCTTTAATGTACAACTAACAGCTGCAATTTTTATAATAAATATAATTATGTTTTACAACATCAATTTAATTATGCAATGGGCGTGGCAAGTACGTATATAATATTCTACTAAAGTCTGAAAGGGTTACTTCAACATCTATTACATTGTAACATTTATTTTATCTCTGATCTGTATCACTATTTTATCAGCATAAAAACGAGTTGTGACGAGTTTAATACCTTTTGCTTTAATAAATTAATTACTTGTAAGGAGCAAAGAGTATTTCTACGTTTAAAATAAGCATTACTGTTTTTAGCTGCTTAACAATAACGCATAAGTTTTTAAATTGTAAATGCTTAAGTTTCACTATATTTTTTATACTAAGTGGCGTTTTTAAGTAATATTTCGTAAAGGCAACAACAATATAGAAAGATACGTTTAAAAATAATAGTTGTATGGTCCTGGTTCTAAATATAACGTGGTAGAAAGATTTTGTAAATATATCATGTTTTGGAAATTATAAGCATTGTTCAATCATTTACAAAAGAGTCTGTTTATCACCAACAAGGAATAATAATTCGTATAGTAGACATTTAGATTTTAAAAAATGGAGTATATAAAGAACACCAATCACTTTTAACATCAACCATTTTATACAGGCACTTTATCAATTCCCAATTTAAGTATTCATCTTTTAGACATATAATTACAATCTCAAAAATATTATCATAAATATACAACAAATAGTATTATCACAAAGTTAAGTTGGAATGTAGGGAAGGATAAAAACATCCAATAATCATTTTTAATAATACTTCTTTACACGTCTATAAATAGTAATTTGGATTTTAAAATATAATTAATAATGACGAACACTTACAGGCAAGATTAATGCAATATAACGAATAGTACTCAATATTGAATTGTTTCACAGATAGATTAACAAGAATAATTTAATTACACAATACTGAGTGTTGTTTGAAATACGAACCAACACTGACGTGAGGATATCAGCATTACAATTTTTACTCCTTTTAAGACATAATTTTCAGTCAAGTTCGGGCAAATAACTGTTCCATTTATTATTTTGTACTTCGCAGCTACTGTTTGTCCCGACGAGCAAAGTTTTACACCTAGACAGGTAATAAGCACAAAGCCACAAATCACAGACAGCGGGAATGAGACATTATAAATTATTATTCTAACTCGTATAGTGTAATTTGTGCCACGAAACTATTTAAGACTTTCTTATGTCCTAGGTATACTTAGAGAAATATTATGCACAATGCAGTTTTAATCACATAGGAATAAAACAATAATCATTCACGAAAGTTTCTACATAAATACTCTTATTAAATAACGACAAGAAAACCAAATTGCCTTAATAAGTACTTTTATAGTTGTTTGGGTAAGTTGCGCTTTTATCTGCAACGCATATAGCATATCATATTACTAAACAAGTAATCGATTACGATCACTGATCGGCTAAGCGTACCTACAAATAGACGCCGTTCATTTAAACCACTACAAGTCTCTGACGGTTTCACATTATGATACAGCAGCGATGGGACCTCGTGTCGCCGACCACGTCGCTCGTGTTCCCAGAAAACCGCGGCACAGTCCCCGTACTGGGCGATAGGGTGAGAGGGTTCACTTGCACCGGCATTGAGCCACTGGCCTGCACTCCCTCGGGCAGGGACGCTAAGCTTTGGTTGTTGGGAGGCGTGTTGTCTGACGGACTGCCGCTCGTACGTATTTGTGCCCTTTGCTTCTTTAAGTCAGCTAACGTCCCTGGAACGTATGATACGGGGAATTGTAGGTTGGTAAACATCAAGTGGTATTTTTTTATAAAAATAAAACTTATTACGTAATAACTTAAGGCCTAGTTTTACGAAAACATAAAAAATGTTACAAGTTGATGAATAAAATATTTTTATGTATGCAAACGTATTCATGAACTTGTATTATGTTGGTTTCATAGTGAAAGTAACATGCAGGTGCTAATTTAGAAATAAAGAGACGTGTATTACACTAATATTAGGAAGCCAAGTCTGCAGTGCAGTGCGTAAGAAAGGAAAATATGTTATGCGGCGATCAGTCAATGTGCAGTTTTGAGGATACCATGGATGGATTATATTTGAAAATATGACTGTATAATATTAAGTTACGGGACCAATTTGAATTGAGAATGTCAAAATGATAATACTCTTCGGATAGCAAAATACTATTCAATAGAAAATTGGGCTCAAAAAGCGTTAAGCATGCATACAAACTATACATTATAACATTTAATAAATAAATAACATAAACCGCTCGCCTCATATGCATCCTCAAACCCAGGAAACTGGCAAGCAGTCTCCCGCTCCAGCAAGAAAGTGCAACTGTTAGATCTCATTAAGGTAAATGTTAAGTGCAAATATATCTTTGTGTATAATTTCGATAGGATGCATATAATTACCTGCGTTTATCATGACGGTGACATGAACATTGATTTTACCATTATTGTCAGTGGTGTAAGTGGCGGTGCCGCCCTCTGAGATGCTGATTTGGCCTTGGCTTTTGAGGTTCCTACCGTCAGGGGCGTCCTCGGCCTTGAGCGGCTCCGTGTCCTGGCCCTCGGGGGCTCTGCGCACCCCGTTGGGGACGCCGCCCTTCTCCAGCTGGCTCAGGTGGCCGGCGTAGTTGGCGGCGCCGTTCACCCCGTACGTGGGGTTCATGTTCTTCCCGTCCCCGCCGCCAGAGGGCGCGAACGCGTGTCTGGGTTCGGCATATTCGACATTGGAGTCGTAGCTTTGGTTTGACGTTGTGGAGGTGACTGAGACGCGTTTGCTGCGTCCGTTGTTGCCCTGGTATCCTGACTCGTCGATGTCTATGTCGGCGCCATTTGTAAGACCCTAGAATTGTGGAAAAAATTTTTTCAATACGTCATATAACTTTTATAGTTCAAAAAGGTCGGGAGTAATTAAAGTTAAAATTCTATCAAACAACTAGCACATCTACGGTGACATCGGACACAGTTTTTCAAATACACTAACTATTAGGATTATCATTTAAATAACTTTTTTACGGAATATAACATCGTATGTGCTTTAGTGTTCTGAATCTTCAGGAATTAAAGACACAATGTGTGTGTAAACAAAATTATCATTGAGCGTTCACGCATAACACAAGCTATAAATCAAAAGCATACATATTCAAACAGGCATATAACTAACTATGACAAAGACACTCAGTCTATTACCTAATAATGCTAAGTCGAATTCTGTGACAAAACAGATTTCATCACATCAACTGATTGTTATTTTATTTAAATTAATTGATTTCAATTGAAAGAATCCTACAACAACAAATGATATGAATTGTAGTTCGACCAATCTAATGCCAAATAGTAATAATGTTTTATCAATTACATTGTAGAGAAGGACATATTCATTAAAATGTATTAATTCTTCTACACCGTCGATGACTGAATAACTAGTAATGGATGATAAATATATTGCTCTAAAGAAAGTAGGTAGTTGTATCATTCATTCGTACCTAAAATAAATTATATTTCTTAAATAAAGAAATTGCATTCTCAAACACAAAACTGCTTGATATATAAGAAAGAAAGAAAAGAAATTTCAACGATTTATTATAAATCTGATGCTTAAAAAACAGTATACTCCAAGATAGGTATGCTTTAGGCTTAGATCAATACCCAAAATAACTACAACAAAATGTTTGGATCTTTATATGCATGACTAAAAACCTTTCTTGGTAAAATTAAAATACGTGATCGAAGCTTTAATCTCACAGTTAGTATTATATTATCTGTGGTTTAGGATTATTCGAATTATTTATTTTTTACCGAAACAATAGTACATAAACATTTGTACCTCTATATAAGCAACAATATGGAATATTGTAGCTGCTATCGAGATGTAAATAATTGTCTGTTATCGCTTCAAATATACTATTAACTTGTTAAATATAATTATGGAGATAGTTTGCTACTTTAGTATTTAAAGCTGGTCTGAGAGAAATAGAATGTTACCAGCTGCCTTTCTACTTGGCATGGCATGGCGATATGCTGGTGATTACTAATCAATCATCTATTGCCGTTTAAATAGCCATAAAAGATAAATACGAAAGTGGAAAATGGTTTTACGATAAATTCTACTTTCTGGTTTTATAGAACTCAATAATCATAATAAGAATAGAAAAATACAATTATGATTACGATAGAATGGACCGTCTTGGAAAAATTACGTTTGTGTTATTAGAAATGCATCCATTCGAAAACAATTATTCTTGTAATAGCGTGACATAATTTAATAAATATACGGTAGTAATGTTCGAGTGTACAATTAAAACTGCTATTACGGAAAAGTATATTTATATATCGTTGTGAAATGATTATTCTTTGCAATAAGAGCCATATTTCGGAATAAACAATGATATAATAATTTTTAAATTACAGGATATTTCTGTAATGTTTAAGTATATAAAACAATCAAAGAGTTAACTCAATTCAAACTTATTTAAAGTCATAAATTATCACATCATTGACACCTGAAAATAACTAAACGCACTATACATTAATGTTTTTTTTTGGAAACTAAAAGCAAACACATACCCTGTATCTAAGTCCTAAAATCTCGGGTTCCTTGCGCATTTTGCGCAAATTATCGTTAGTCAAAAACATTATATCCAATGTCGACATGTTTGCACGCACTAATAATTCCAGCGTATTCCATCGAAGACTGTCAAAACTGTTATCACTTCACTAAGTGCCGACATACGAGAGCGATATCCTTCTGGATGTCATAATGCATCATCGAGGATACGCGAGGGGCGCCGCAGTAACGCCACGCGACCAGCTGCCGCCTCCGAGCCACCGCACTGGCCGAAGCCGGGGAAATCGCCGACCGCCGCGGCACTAGCCAATTCACGTAACAGGTGCGATCTTAATACAGCTTCCTAATCAAAAACCCTATACATCACGGAACAATTACAGCTTTAAAAATTTGAAAAATGTGTAATTTAGCAACACAATACTATAAAGGAAATTCATCGCAACGTTGATGAAATGGCATAAGGTTTACTGACAAGAACATTATAATTAATTTATCTTGTTACGATTGCGCTAATTAGTAATGTAATGTAATGTAGTGAATAAAATAATGTTAAAATTTTGTAATTAAAGTTCTTGCACCTGAGTTTATGCTTGTTATTAATTATTTTTAATAAAAAAATCGTAACAGCGCGAATGGGACAGCAAGACGAGATTAGGAGACAAATTAAAAAAATTACACTTAGAGAATTTAACTCGATAAATTAGAATCTTGCATTATGATTACATCATTATTTGATTAATAGAATATTATAAAAATTTCATGAGTAGTTTTATATTATAGTATTAGATGATACTGAATACTGGTATCTATCTATCTTTCTAAAGATAAAAAGCAAGTGGCTAAAACTCAAATGACCCATTTAATTTATTTCACTCAAGTCTAGAGCTTTGATGGACTAGAAGACAAGTGTTACACATTGCAGTGATTAAGAGAAAAAGATAGGTACTCATGAAGAGTTGCAATTAGAGAGCAACGAGTAGCGATGTGCACATATCGATCGCTCTAATAAACATGGAACTGGGGAGACGTAACTCTTACAGAAGATTGGCACGAAGGTGATCTAAGTGGCGAACAACTAGAACGACTCTACTTTTCATATCATGGCTAATTAATAGCATGCGCCCATTAAAACCATAAGTACTTAATTCAGTACTAAACATTATCATTTTCTAAGAAACTAAGTGAGTTTGGCTATTACGGAGATAAATAAAGTCGCAATATTTTATAAATATTTTATATTCCACAAGAGTATTTTATATATTATAATTATCAGCTCATTAAAAATATTTTTAGCACCGTATCAAATGATTTAATAAGCTATGCGATTTGAAATACGACTCATGCGCGGGTTTGTGTCTTCTGAAAGCGAATTTGCTAGACAAAAGCGAGATTTATCATATACCAGCGGCGTCGGCATGTTTACTCATGAACATATTTGACATAGTCGCGGTCCAATTTACAGAAACAATTCAGACATAGCGGTGGCTGAGCTATTTTTTCACGTTCATCGTACTTTCTCTTCTTTCTTGTTACCAGCAATTAGCTCGATCTGGTTAATTGGTGGTGAACACTCGATGTTTTTGTGCTACTATTCAAACAAAATTTTCCTAAGACGTGAACTGACATATCATTTCATACATATAAGAACTGCGAGTTTTTATGTGAATATGAGCATGTATTTATCTAAATTTTTTTCCCAACCTAAATGAAATGGTATGTAACATTTACACAAAATAAAGGAATATGATGTGATATAGGTCAACAAAGTGTGACCACTGCTAAGAACACATGAATGCCTTTGAGTGAGGCAAATTCATCGTCTGTTTGTATAAATGATACACCAAGAATCATAGCATACAGCCAGCTAACGTATACTTACGACTATTGTAAATATTATAGTACGTAAAAGATAATAAGGAAGTCGAGCTCTGCCTCGTATCAATTCCATCGCGTGTGAGACAACAAACAGCCACTCAAATGCTCATTGATAACTTTCAAACTCTTGATTGGCAATGAAGCAGACAATTTGCACTAATAAATGACCATTAGATTCGGGCTCCTGACATTGAAACGCATTAATGTTTACCCATCGCAACACGTGTAGTAAATGACAATAAATAATATGTTTTTACTATAGATAATAATTACGAATTTTCTTAACACCACATAGGGTACATGAGGAAAGTAAAGTGCGTTTTCTGTTTAATCTCACAAACATAATACAACCACATCAAAAATATAGATTAATATTAAATTGAATCAATGGATAATTATCGCGTTTGATTAAGACATACCTTAAGAATAGAATAATTTAGTTATTTCTGATGCAACGGATAAATCAAACAATCTTATTGTCTATTAACATTCACGATAGGTGGAAAGTTACTTGTCACTGATTCTAAGAAACTTCCATAAACATAGAAACCATGCACACTAACAGGACTGAATGGTTGAATGATTTTATAAATGTTAGACATCGAAAGTTGAAAGTGAGATATTTAACATAAACATGGTAACAACATATTATGGTAGTTACAGGTAATGAATCAAATTGAGACTAAATAAAAAAATATCATTAGTACACAAAGTAATCCAATTTTTTGTGTACCGAATGAGTATTTAAACGTTTTTAGCATAGTTAAAAATGCATAGTGAATGAGGTAACATTAGGAATAGTAAGGTTTCGGTGAAAACTAAGGTATTATTGTAGTCATTACCAATTCAAGCCTTTGAATACGTAACTGTTTTATAAAATTAATTAAATAAATTACATTTTGCATTACAACATCTTCTATTCACACAACTGAAGATACTATTAATCCTATATATTTTAAGTCTTTATACAAACATAAATAAATGTATAAATTATAACATTAACATTATAATATAACATTAGTGATGGGTGATAAATGCTGTATTTCTGCACATGAAAGACAAGTGTTGATGCAAATGAGAAGTGCGCGTGCATTTCATTCAGTTAGGCCTCATTACACATACATAAACTCTTACACTGGTAATATTTGCAGCCATAACTTAGAAAGGTGCCATAGTATAAGAAAAAATATCACGCCTTTGCTCCCCGACGGCTTAAACATACCAAGGATCGAATCCCCCGAGGAAGCTTAGTGCACCTGAGCTTCCTTCAAAACAATTTGTAATGTGTAAGCGTTTTTGCCAAAAAGAACTAAAATTATCTACATTTCTTATGCATCCTATTGTCTGCATTTAGTTGAATATTGTGTATCAATTGTAAACATTTGACGTACCTAAATTATAATGCACTGATACTACTCACATTTCCCGACATCAGGGACATCAATATACAAATCAGGTGCCTTTCTTTACAGCATAGCGTACGAAATGACTGATAGACTATTGGGAAAATAATTTATTGAACTATGAGCTAGCTACCTGTCACCAATATTAACGTGATAACTAAGAAAATAAATGTAAATTGAATTGAATTTCCTAAGGGACAAGTTGAAAACCCTGCTTTACTTGTCCGGTACGCGATTTCGGCAGAATTGTGCATATTCAAGCAGATAATCTCAAAAAATTTATTAACTTAGGGTGGTAACTGTGATTTCTGTTCTAGTGGTATTAGAATTTAACGAAATATTTCTTTATCCCGAACTTTGCGTATGTCATACTTATATGCGACACCAAATATAATAATCGAAATAAATTTTTTTTGTTATTCATGTAATGTTTCGATCAAGTCTAATTTGCGACATCCCCAGGACGAAATTATAAATATAGATAGGATAACAAGCTATATTATTGGTTTCACCCCGCCAGTAATACTAGGGTAATATACTAGACATCATTTCTCCAAGATTCCGTCCAATCCAAAAGCGTACAAGAACGTGTGTGTGTATGAACTTACGTTCCCATCATTAATAACTAGCGGGACTTATCGCGTATGTTTCCGTGACCATGGCTGCTGCAACGTAGCCGAAACGTCGGGTTAATAATAAAGTTTATTATATAAAAACATACGCGATATGTCCCGCTAGTTATTAATCATGAGTATAAATCGCGAATCTCTTAAAACTATACTTACGTTCCGTTCAAACTCCACCCCAGAGTCGAAGGTCTCGCGCAGTATGGCCTCCCCGCGGGCGTCCGCTTTCGCAGCCATTTGTTTCTCTCGCAGCGACGTTCTCCGCACCGAGCGAACGCTACAACAAAACCAGATTTGTATTCCATGATAGTTAAAATATCAAATAAACCGCATTAAAGGAGCGATTTATGAATATTTGTTTAGCTTTTCTTCAGAATTAGTTTCTGAAGCTTTTCATTAAGCTGTTTTCCTATGTACATTTTCGTAATAAAATACATTTGCGAAAATTACTGATTATTATCGTGGAGGAAAACATCATGAGGAAACCTATCTATTCTTGGAACAACAAAAAGTCAGTGCTTGTAAATGGCGACACCACACGACCACCTATCCCATGGAGCACAGATTTGCAAACACGTGGGTTCGATGTGGACACAAGAAACTTCATCGCGAGAACCTCTGACTACCCCTCATGGGTTAATGGTAGTAAAAGTATTTATCCATGACGATTAATTTTTAAATAATAAATGTTGGAATTGAATTTTATTATCTTTATGTATGCGTCAGTGTCTAGATGGGTGATCGGTGGAGAAAAACATCATGAGGAAATTCACCCATCTTCTATATAATTTATCAGTACCTTTCATGTTATCTATCGACTATCTGAGGAACCATGCGTTCGATTATGGCATAAAATCCTTTTTCCACAAATCCCCAATAGACCTACTAACCTTCGAGAGTATCTCGACGGTATATAATTATACTAATAGTACAGTATAGGGTAACCTACCGACTACTACTCGCAGTAGAACTGGATCTCCTGGCCCCGCGCAGTTTGTCCGAGTTGCCGGAGTGTCGCGCCGCCATCGCAGCCGCGTGACGCCGTGACTCCTCCTGCTCAAGCGCCAGTCGGATGATACGCGCTCGCATCTCTGAGTCTTCACAGATATCTGGATAAAACAAAGTGACAGTGATATAATGAATGTATAGTGTGTAAGAATATAGTAGATGATGTCATTTCAGGGTAGTACAACTATTTTGTGTCTTAGTTGTTACTCGGTATTAGTAATATTTGAAATATTCCAAGGGTGTAGAATTATCGGGTAAATTAGAGCAAGTTAAATGATTAGATTGACTAATAGTAAGTACGTATGTATCATTCGTAATGTAACGATATAATATAAAAAATACAATATTCAAACAAAAAACAACTATCCAAAAAGTACAACATTCAAACAACAAAGAACTATTATAAGCATGATTGTCATATTGCTCTTCAACTACGTAGTGTATAGATGTGACGTTTGTTATTATACTAATATACTCTCTGATGTATTCAGTATAAGGGGATCCTAAAGTAAGATGTACGGTAACTTACCTGCAGGTGTCTCGTCGTGTTTATTCTTGACGTTGAGGTCCGCACCATATTGCACCAGTAGCTCCAATACTTCTAACTGCGGACCAACAAAAGCAAGATTAGGCCTGATTCATCGTATGAGGACAGATTTCATACTAGACTGGGTCGAAAATAGAATGTTAACTTATATGCCTTACTTTTAGACATGTTGTAAAAACGACTGAGGAGTCAATTCTTCGGCATGTCGTAGTAGCATAAAATAAATGTTATGGGGCGATCGGCTACCAAATGGACAGGTTGGTCGGTTAGTAACGCTAATAGTCATCAAGTAATTGCTATTGTGGACCATGAAAGGAGTCTAATAACCTGGGTATTAGTATTTCATTAAGTCATAAGAAGTTAGATGAAAACTTATTTATCTTTCCACTCCTTCATATATGATGGACTGGATGTGTATACGTATTTTTGCTACACTTACATGTCCCCAGCAGGCAGCCGCGTGCACCGGTTGCCACATGTCGTGGTCAACCACGTCTGTCGAAGCTCTGTTCTCTAGAAGGTATTCTACCACTTTTATGTAGCCGTTCGCCGAGGCTATGTGGAGCTGGAAGCAAATTTACACAATAAGAAATGTGTAGTATTAAAGGTTTTTTCTAGAAGAGTTACTTAATAGGCTTCAAATCAATTTCCTAATTGGTCTAAATATACAAAAATATAACATTCACGTTCTATAATATTACTCGAGCTATGATTGTCGATTGTTTGTGACACATAAACGACCGCTACAGTAAGATTTTCACTCCATCACTTCCACTCTTCATCGTCCCACACCAATAGGAACACATACCAGCGTAGCCCCCTGAGCGTCGCGGGGTTCATCCAGATCACTTCGATCAGCCACTAGCTCAGCCACGTCCTTGAGCATTTGCATCTCAGTGCTGGCCCGCGTGTCGTCTATGAGCTTCTGCGTGACGCCGCGCGCCGCCATTTCGCTTTCGATCGCGTCCAACGTTCGCTCCTCTTCGCATATGTCGTAGGGCATGTTGCCGTCGCCGTTCACCGCGAGAAGATTGGCACCTTGAATGGACAGACACAAATAATAGGTTTTTGTCAATGTAAACATTACAGAGGAAAGCTAGATTTGTTAATAAATGATTTATAATAAACAGTCCAATTAAAGTGTTCCTGCATAACTATCTCTTAATAATAATATAACTCATCTCATAATAATATAACTCATATCAACAACAAATAATATATAGGTGTGTTTATATAAATGAAGAATAAATGAAGAATAGGCATCCTTGATCTTTGAGTTCTTTTATTTATGGAAACAGGCAGGACGTGAACCTTACGATTAAGACTTTGATGATATAACTTTAGAAATGCAGTGATGTCACAGTGGTTCATAATACATTATATATGTTTCAGATGACTGCATGCCATATATCTAAATACTAGTACAATCTAAATTCGCACCTCTTTGTATTAAAATACGGACTAGATTGAGATGGCCGCAGGTGGCGGCGGCGTGCAGGGGGGTCCAGCGCTCGCTGTCCTCGGCGTTGACGTTGGCGCCGTGGTCCAACAACAGTCTCATCATGGCTTCGTTGTTGTCGATGCAACACTGGTGTAAGGCCGTCAGACCGTCTTCGTTGGTGGCGTCGGGAGTCACCCCTTTGGCAAGAAGACGGCGGACTGGAATACAAATCAAACATTAAGGTTAATAAAAGTTTTGCTTTATAAACATTTAGAATTAAATCAAGTGAATGCTCTATTCAAAGGTGGGTTTTGTTCAATAATCTACCAAATAATCAACGCCTAATATGACAATAGTCCTGGATGTCATTTTCACGCTATACATTTATGTAATTGAGAGTTAAACAACTTTCCAAGTATAGTTGAGTGAATAATTGAAATAAACAATAAAGGCTTCCTCAAGATTCAGGGTTTAATTCGGTTAGCTCAATGTAACAGACTCATCCTGTTTATCGGAAAGGGAAAGCATCGTAAGGAAATTGCTATATCCTGTGTACGTGCGTACATAGATGCAAAAAGCCCCATGTATCGACCTTCACTCGCTCTTGCATCATATCCTAATATAACTAAAACGTCATAGCAACTTAATCGTGACTGTAGTTGTCTTTATTATTAAATTAAATTTGCTGTTAATTTTAAAGCATATTACACTAACAAGCATCAGCCGTAGTTGTGTAGACACATCAGTTCACCGAAGTTAAGCAATGTTAGCGGGGATAGCTAGTTTGGATGGATGACCATTCATTCGATGGACCATCACAATGTTCATTTGACGATACTGAACAAACAACCTCTAACAACCACTGTAGAGTTTACGATATATGTATTACACAAAAACGTGCAAGCATACCTTCTTCAATATCATTTCGAGCGGCAGCCTCCAATAACATTACGCTATCATTAAAATAAATATGTCTTTTGTTGCTTTTCTCTCTCTTTTGCTTTGACTTTGCCCATTCCTTCTCTCTTTGCTGCCATAGTTTCAGTTGCTGGATGCGCCGTCTGAAACGTAGAAAACAGTTTTAAAATAACTTATTTCATAAGTATGTAAATAAGGAAAATATACTAGACACCAAATACGGTAGGGTTATTATGTAAAAATTTGCAATCAGCAGTGATCGCAAAGTGATCGCGCGATCGATTGCTATTCGTTCATACAAATTGGTATTATGTAAGGTGTTCGCTCGCTGGTCGCGTTCTTACTGCTATCCAAAACCATACCAACATAACCAAAATCATTCATTCAAATTGACACGTAGAAACTAGCGCCAAAAGCAATCAAGTAGCAATCGGTGGAACTAGCAAGTTTGTTATTGTTTATGTTTGAAAATGTTCAATAGGTTAGAAATTTTTAACTTGAAATATTTGCTACATTGTACCACAACTGTACACGTGGAAAGTCAAGAGCTGGCGTATAAGGCATAATTTGAAATAATGGTAAGTATTTTACACTAAAATCAATAGTAAAATGAACATAAATTTGGAAATATGTAATTTATTACTTGAGCACTAAAAGTTTATGTTTTTTCAGGCTGAAAACTTCGATATGCCAGGCCATATCAAGAGCAAGAAGAGGAGAGCTAGCCATATCACTTTGAAAATGCAGGTATTGTCTTCTTGAATAATATATTTTAGTGTAAAAACTTATAACACATAATAACAATAACAATGAGTATACCACAGTTACTTGGGCCATCTGAGTAACTTACTTACTAAAATACACTTTACTCAGTCTCGCTACACACGGTAAAACAGATATCATGAATTCCCATTGATACCAATCATGGAAAATAACTCTTACTAGATCTATATCATACACCTTTATTCTTTACCCTACATTACTGTTGTCATATTCATCATTGCACTTCCACGGGCATATGCACGCTAAACCATACCCATAGGTCACACAAATAAGCATGTTAGGAGTGACATTGAATGACAGAATTAAAAATAGATGTAGAGGCTAAGATTTAAAAGGGCATGCTTCGATCATTTATACATGTTATAAGGCTAAAGGATAGTAGATTGACAATAGGAATATATGTGTGTGAATTGGAAGGGCGATTACCCAATGGGACAAACGACAGTTAGACAGACTCCATATTGAAAGTGATGTTAGAAGTATATATAACCACTGAGAGTATATAAGTGTATAATGAAGCAAAAATGGTATGTCAGGGGGGGTATCTGTGATCTCTGACTACTCCTCTACAGGGAATTGAGTGTGATGTGTTTGTATGTATGTAATTAGTCAGGATCATTTGAGTTGGCGATCAATAGTCTCTGCTTGTCCCCTTAGGGACATAGGAGGTATGAATATATGCATGTACTACAAATATTGTTATTTTCATCATAACATAATATGTATTTAGAAGGTCAGGCAGTAAAAAACATTAAAATCTACCAAATTGAATAACTTATGACTTCTGGGTGCTAATAAACTACATATGGAGTTTGATTTTTGGTAGAAAAAAGGTACAATTTAATGTTATATGAATTTTTATTTGTTTCCATAATTGTGTATGATTTAACGTTGTTATGGTGTTTATTAATTTATGCATTGTTTATATTTACTAGGTGGAGGCTTCTTGTGTGTTAAAATCATTGATTAACATGGAGCAAAAGAGAGTGGCAGCTAAAGAAAAACCTGCCAATGCTACCATGACCACTGCTGAAGCAGCTCGCATCCAAGCCAAGTCAACTTAATGTATTGATGAAAATTTTAAACTAAATTTAAAAATTAAAACTACATATTTGAATTTTCTATAAGATTTTTTATTTCTTCCTTTTGCCATCTACACAATTTCAATGATCAGGGCGCACAACTTCATCCACATTCTAAATGATTCACTTGATCTGAAAATAAAAAAAATATTTACAATGAGATTACAAATATACCCACAATATCTATCCTTCCTAATTACTTTCTATCTTAACGCTACTTTTGCCTCCTCAACATACATTCATCTTAACAGACATGTATGACATACATACAGACATGCCCACTGGTTGCACATATGAGATGAAATATTAATATGGATACATATATTCATGGCTCTACGTCCCTAACGGGATAGACTCTTTTATTCTTCGCGCTGCGTACACCCACCTTGACAAGAATGTTTCTAATTTGATCAGTATATGTTCTACGCAGCCTAACTTGTCCTCCTCTACCTTCCACTTTGGCTCTATAAATTATAAATCCCTTTTGTAACCCTCTTCTCATCTATCTGCTCCATATGCCCAAACCTCATAACATACCTTTCTCTATGTTTGAAATTACATATTCTCCCATACCACAGTATTCATGAATCACACTATCATTGACAAAGCGTTCATGAATCCATTCTAAGCTATCACACAATCTTGCATAATACATTTTTCTGAGGGAGATCATCTCTTAACTATTATTCTTCATTCATGACACTTCTGCCAAACCAAACACTCACTACCATACATAAGTGTAGGAAATAGAACGTCATTATGAATAGCCAGTCTTCTGTTTCATTCTGAATCAACTAACTAGACATCAGTCTGCTCACAGCCGCATATTAATATCTTAAATGATGGAAGTGATATGCACAAATATTGTGTAGTGTAAAGGGTAACAGTCAAATTATAATACATAGACATGTTAAGCCCGTTTCTCTCTATGTACATACATACACATCACGCCTGATTCCCTGTAGAAGGGTAGGCAGAGATCACAGATCCCCATTTGTCCCGATCCTTACAGACCACTTTCGCTTCATTGACTCTCATACATCTTCTCATACACACTCAGCGGTTATAGATACTCCTAACGTCACCTTTTTTCAATATAGCGTCTATCTGACTGTTATATGTCTTATTAGGCCGGCCCCTACGCAACCGCCCTTCCACTTCACTCATATATATTCCTTTTGTCAATCTGCTATCATTCATCTGCATAACATGTCCAAACGATCAAAGCATGCTCTTTTCAATCTTAGTCACTACATCTTCTTTCAAACCGCAACCTTCCCTCATCACAGTATTTTTAATTCTATCATTCAATGTCACTCCTAACATGCTTCTCAGTGACCGCATTCATGCTTCTTTTGCCATACCCAACTTTCACTACCATAAGTCAATGTTGGAACCAGCACAGCCCTATGAATAGCCATACGTGCCGATTAAGAAATCAACTGGCTACCCATAACACTATACATGGCCCCATTGATCTTATTGCCTGCACACACTCTACGTTCAATATCTCCCTCACACTTTCCTCTCTCTATGTAATAAAAATAATATAATTCTATTAAATTATTATAAAATGCTGACCTTCAAACTATATACATCCAGTCTGATTGACCCTGAGGAAACTATAATATTTCCTGAATATATGGTTATTGTTAAGTGCAGCTGTAACTTCACGCACAGAGTTTGGGACACTGGGCTGGTCCAAATGTTATCTGTAGCTCATCCCAATAGATTTGTGGTCTGAAGCAGTAGCAAATAAATGCAAAAGCCGCGAAAATCTGTAAAGAAAATTATGTTTTAGTACATAAAATTATGACAACCAAATAATGGAAATTTATATTTGAATATAAGTTACCTTACCTTGCGTTCAAAGCTCAAACTTGTGCAATGACTTTGTTATGGACTTAAAGGGCCTTAAATCATCGAAAGGCTGAAGAAACTCCTCGTCAGGCAGAAAATTAGGAGTTTTCGTCTTCTCAATTGTTACGCAGTTTTGCTCGCGCTTTCGCCGATATTCGCCTGCGTTGTGTTTCCTTCTACTATCTCCTCACTCTCCACACTTATAATTTACTAGTGCGACTGCCTAAACTAGTTTTTTAGCTTGTTTAAAGTTGCAAAACTTTCTAACAATCTGAAAGCAACCACCTATTTACTGATCGCTGTTTGACATTTGAGTTTGCAAAATTTTCGCTCGTGATTGCTGTCAAAACTCCTTACATAATACCAATTATTATTGCTTTCATACATTTTCTTCGTTTTCGTTCGTTCTTTCATTGCTGTGTTGTTGTGGTGTTGTTGGCAGCACTGTTTCGATTGCTGTTGCAAATGCTATTCCATGATACATAATACGAAAGTCGTGTTTGACAGCGAAAATCGCACAATTTTCGTCGTTTGCTTACTGATCGCAAGTTACATAATAACCCTACCGGTTCACCTTGTAACTCTTATCCGATTTTTCAAAAATCAAATTTATATAATTGGGATGCAAACTTATTATTAATATTGAAATGAAATAATTGAATTTTTTAATCTGTGAAAACATACTTCAAGGGACACATACTTAGGAGAATAAGGTGTTTCGTCTTCAATATTCAATACAACCCAAAAAGGGATAGAATGATTTGTATATACGGAATAGCAATATCTGTTTGTTATGAATACATATGTGCAAAAAGTGTTAACGTCAAGCTACTCGTATTGTTTGCGAAAATTTAATCCAAGTGTAGTGAGCGATAAATAATGTACGCTCGCGATGTGAACTGAACAAAAAGTTAAGATATGATAAGAATTGTCAATGAATCCTCATTATGCTGGCCACTTTAATTAATTTACATTTAATTATTAGAAAGTCACAGACACGACGTGGTACGCAGCGCAAGTGATTTTGATAGTAGGTAGTAACGTAAATACACTAGTATGTTTCTGTATTAAGCTAATTAGAATCGATTTAGGACACCTGTATTAGATACTACATTCATACACATCACACGCGTTTCCCTACAGAGGGACGGCAGAAATCACGGATGCACATTTATAAATTCAATCAATATTACACGTGAATTCGGACATACGCGCAATATACTAGTGACATCTACAGTTAGTAATTATGATAATGTTATAGGTATATGGAGTTGCACATCCTAACTTAACTAATTAGATATAAATACAAGTCTTTATTTCTGGAATTTCATAAAAGCGTGTTAGGGAATGGGCTAGCAATCTAAAACCTATATGAATATTTATGTTTTCTCACCCCTCTATATTTCCACAGTTGTAAGAATACTATCTAAAGGTAATAAGGAAATGCTTATTAATGTTTGAGGTCATTACGAGGTGGAAGAGCAAGAAATACATGAGTATAATATGACTGAAGTTTATAACTATTCAAACCTATCAACATTTTATTTTGCAAGTAATGCCGTGAGCAACGTAATAAGATGCAGCATTTATTCATGCATGAATTACAACGATGCTAAAACAAGTCACATGTAAAAATATTAGTCATAGAATTAGCATGGCAAATCTTTCTTGATGCTGCAGTAAATATACTTAAACATGTTCTGTTGAAATGAAATGGTAATGGAGTCGCTGTACATACATACAATTAATGACATCACTTAAATTAAGACAATAGTTAGTTGGATTTGTTCATTCATAATATTTCAGTCGACGGGAATATACTGTAACAACCGTGTGTTGCAAGTTTTTATAAAACGAACCAAACGAAGATAAAGCACTGCGTTTCAATGCAAATATAGTGGATTATGTCAGACTGTTGTATTAATACTTAAAAGATAATGTTTTACAACTCTACTAACAGTACGAAATTTTGATACCGAATAATTTCGCTACTTGTGAGAGAGAAAATGCAATATATGTCTATTTTTAGACTAAAGAAAAGAGATAAAAATATAGGATACGATTTTGATCCAGCAACTTATCTTAAAAGGAGCATTACCGATAAAAACAGATATAAATAGTAAAGTAAATCGATCTAAACACAACAAAAAAGAGACTTATCATCGTACTATGCATTCTTAACAGAATATACGAGAAACAAAGATTAAACAATCTATCGCATTTATAGAGCCACTTCAAAACATCAAAAGAAGATTTAGTGCAGATAAGTTGGTGCAAAATGCGATGTAGGTATATCTCAATACTATAAACAGTTTCTTGTTAATATATCGTGATATATGTGCTAATTGCCGTAGCCAACAGCAAACGGTCTAGGTACAAGTAACTGTCAAAATCGAGACTCCATAATCAAAAATGTTACGTACGTATTTGTTCTTAACTAAAGAGATACTGAGAGACTATAATAATCTTAAATTGTGCACGCAAATATGAGTTGAATATGTTTTCCTTGTTGGAGCTTGTTAGTACGCAGAATTTAGAATATGATGGTAATATATTAACAATTCTTTGAAGGTATAGTACTATATACTTTATAAATGGAGATAGAAATGTACAGCAAGCGCTGGCCATGATCTAGCAGTACTAAAACTGAAAGCGTTTCTAAAATCACAGGTTAGCATAGAAAGTCCGCTTTAATTTAGCATAACACCGCTAATTGAATTTAGTTTACCTAACTGAATCAGATATTATCTGAAGTGAAGTATTGTTTTTTAATATTTTTAGTCACGTTTGAAATAAAATTTTCTTACAAAAATAATGTATTTTAACTGACTGTCAAATGAGTGTTCGAAATATGAGGGGATTTGTAAGAAAATATATTTAATCATTAATTGAAAGCAAAATGCGACCATATTTATTTTGCAACCATTATGGCTAATAAAATAAATGAATCATTCAAAAACCTATCAAATATTGTAGTTTCAATCACAGGACATTGAGATTTAGAACCGGCGATACCACCCTATTATACCACACCCTAATATATGCATATATGCAGCGGGCAACGGTTTCCTATCAACTTCCCTAGATCTGGTGCATACCTTGAACTAGTCTTCCTAGTTTGTTATTAACGTTGAAGTCTGCGAGATAGAAGTGTTTCTCTCCATTGCCACTTTAGTTCCTTCTAAATGATATCGATTAAATGCGCTTAATGGAAAACGGTTAAAGAAATCTTTATTATTCTCCGATAAAAACATTCATCGTAAAATGGTAGATTAAACATACCGTACCTCATTTGTTTACAATTTTCTATGGTTTTTGATAATTGAATAAGACCTAAAATAAGACAAACAAATTGCGAAATCGTAACTACACTTGTATCAAAGTGGACATATACAAAATATTTATACTCGTATGTATAATTTAGACGGCAGTTAAGATAAAAAAAGATACTTTGAGCTAGGTACGAGTATATTGCAAACAACTATGTCACTCATCTCTAGAATTCCAAACATCCTACTATTCATACCATATATCTTGTTTTAGACGCACGTAACTTTCACCTTGTTAAAATGTATGACCGAATCATCTCGGCACACTTACTATAAGCGTATTAATTAAATTGGCTTTTAGAGGAAAATACTTAAACGCTTTGCGACAGTAAACTGAAATTATCTAAAGGTGAATTAGCCAAGCTAAAGAGTAAGTACGTATAAGCAGATAACCGATTTAGCAACAATTGCAGATATTAATTGCAACAGTTTTTTTATTTGTAAGCCGATTCAGGTAATGGTGTCTTGAAGATAAATGGTTTGGGTCTTTGTATTTACACACAAGTCACGTCTGTCAATCCCCTTCAGGGTAGACTGAAGCTCAGAAGTTCCAGCTACCGAAGCAAAACATTCTGATGGTCAGCATTAATAGCGAGAATTTAATACCATTATTGATATGGACATTTCGGGAACTAGCCATTGTTATTTAGTTTGGTTGTTATTTAGTAAGCGGTGTTATTTATTTAATTATATTTGCGTCCAGCTAGCACGAGACTTATTCCTATTAGTTACATCATGACTATTATCAATGTCTGTGTATTCAGTAATAAATAATCTGTTTAGATTAGCGGACCTGGGAAAATGGACGTACTATCAGAATTCCGTGTGCAATAATATCTAATAATTAATCTAGTACTATTTCTTATCACACTTGATAACGGCGTAAATTTTTGTCTTGTGAGCACACGTTTTAATCACAGTTAGAGGTGGGACTAGGTCACACGCTAAACTCAATTTCCGTCCAAATATAGCCTAGGCATACGAAGGCTGATGAGGCGTAACTAAGTTTGACTTTCAGTTTCGCTTCACATGCTGAAGTGGCACCTGACTACCTACTACATAATATGTGAACACTGTAAACACAACATTTATGGACATATAATAGTGTACCTACGTGTTGTACAATATCTTACATAAATATAAAAGATTACGCCAATCATGTTAAATAGTTCTAAAATAAGGAGAAACTGCAGAATTCTCAGGAACTTTTTAATGTAATAAATTAGGGACTTTGGTGTGTCTATGTAAAGCGACAAATTATTTGGATTGGTGCACATACATAATATGTATAAAGTGATTTTTCTGTTCTCTAAAATTAATATTAAAATTTGCTAATAGAGTTTTACTACTTTACTACTTGGAATTTAGCACATTGCTTGGCTGTAATCACGTAGGAAAGCTTTGATTAGCATATCCCGTGATAAAAGTCAATGAACACTCCAAGAAGATTAAAAAACTACAAATATTTCATTATTAATTACAAGAATACACAGATATGAAGTGATTATAAAAAGATTATCAATTTAAGCCCGTATAAAAATTGATTCCAAACCTATACGTTCAGAATCGGACTTATAGTTAGGGTACATTAATAACGATGTTTTATCTTAATACGATTTGATATCATGGGTGTTTTGATAGAATACACAGAAAGTAGGCGCTGATACTGGTCTCTGCGTCGATAAAATGCCAACACACGATGTTTCTAACGTTTTTAAAGCATACATTCCACTTGATAAATAGTCGCACCAATTTGATTCGTCATATAAATAAATGTAACAAGATTGCCTAGTGTTCTAAATATTACCTTTCAAATACAGATAACTAATGCAGTTGTCAACTCCTGTTTGTTTACTATCATTCAGAAAACAAATTCCCTGTTAATTACTAGTTATAAATATGTACACACTTTGTGGACATTCAAGTCTTTCTCATGTCACATAGAATGCAGACAAGACACACAATTTAACGCTTAATTAAGTAAGTGTCACTTTTCACCGTGTGTACTATTGGACGCAATGCAGTGAACCACAAAGAAAGTTTCATAGTTTAATTGAAACGTCAAATTGGCATGCAGCTAGCATCGACCATGTATAGATGGACTATAAAAAACGCTGATAAAACCAAGTAACTCTTGAGCAGTAAACTTTATAATGGGACATAATTGTGTGAATGGGTCACAAGCATTCTTGCTAAATATGTGGAGCTATATTATGGTAGACAATGAATCTTGGACAGTTTGTATGAGAAAAACACACCGGTGTGGGAGACAACAATTTGTGTAGGTGAAAGTTATGTATAACGAATCTTAAATCCGTGTTAGTTACAATACAACCGACAACTGTCGTGCAATAAACTGCGATGCTAAAACGCGATCTTATGCAATATTGGACGACTATGGACGATTTTTTGCCAATTTATGTTAAGTCCGGTTTATAGGCTCGACTCCGTAACAAATCAGCTTAATCCACATTGTTTAGTTAATTAAGTCGCGCATTCATTGCATTATTTCACGATTTTATGTTTATATCTATTAAATTTCTTAACACTGTATTAAAATGTACTAACTAAAACAATTAAATGTTTAGTTGCCTTGTGAAATAAAATTATTTCAGTTTCCGAAAGTTGAGGATAATTCTGCTCCATTTAATACACGTTTCAGTCCAGCACGGGACTGTGAAATGCAAATAAAGCATTGCGAACACGGTTATTTTTAAAACACTTTATAATAAATTATCACGTTTTCGTGTTTATTAAATTTATTATTGTTGCTAATCTCGATGTTTGAACAGCTAGAAATAACTGGATGAGAATAGCAAATAATGTTCACCAAGTACTCGTATTAGATAGTATGCTATTTTAGTAATCGTAACTCTATATTACCTAGTTAGGTCCTAGTTTGGTAAGCTATTAACACTTTAGAACTCTGTTTTTAAAGCAATGTATCACAACAATGTTCATAATAAACCATTTCTATAATATCATATCAATATTCCTATAATATCAACATATTATATGTATAGTTTGCTTTAGCTTATTCATTATACATGATAAGCTTTACGATTATTAAATTTCACGAAGTCAGGCTTCAGTCATTGCCTACTTAAGGTTATTGGTCACTCTGCTTACATTTATTTAGTCTAGATAGTATCCAACGTAACAGGCGGTGTTTTCATTGCTGTCAAGAAATCTTATACATTAATGGTCCTGGGATTAAATACACCCAACTTTGCTTCACTTGGGTGATCTAACGAGATAATCGTCAACGCGGCCACTGCCGTTGTTTGCATTAATTATGATCAAATGATGTCAGAATTTAAGAATCAATATTATGTTAAAATTATGATGTTATAGTTACTTATAATTTCCATTTCAAGTATGAATTTTTATTGGAAGATTGAGGAATACTGAGAATATTGTATCCAATGATATTATGGTCTTATTGAGATGTACCTTCTAGCCAAGTGGAGTCTCTCCTGTGTGGTCAGATGTTCCACTTGAGCCATTTCAGCCACCAGGTCTGAATGCTCCATCTTGGTATCCTGAAACAATTAAATGTGTGAAGAATGTGTCATAATACTACATAAATATCACACACATTTCCCTGTATGAGGGGTAGGCAGAGCTCACAGATCCTCATGTGTCCAAATCCTAACAAACTACTTACGCTTCATTGACACTCATACACACTCAGCAGATAATAATAATTAAATAAGTCCATATTATTAGTTTTGCATAGTTCATAGTAGGCAAGATACTATACTATAATAGTTGAGTCAAGCCGTTTCAGGTTGTACACAACTTTAGAATCATACTGCGTCACCCTAGGAATGCATGCAAATGCATGGAAGAATAAAAATAGAATATCAAAGCTGTTTGCTTAATAAATTCTAGTTATGTACTGTTCATCTCTAAATCACATAATATGATATCCCAAAATGAAAGGTAGTTTAGCTAGGGAACATTTTATTTACAAACTCCTTTAGCACACAACAAAAGTGTGACATAATTTTTCAAAAAGCTGGCTTACAGAGGAAATTCACAAACTATTGTGCCATCAAGGAAAAAACATTCATAACATGTTGTTAATTAAGTTAGGATATGTATATAGAACTTTGTATGTCTGTCACTAACTGTGACTTTTTAGTAAGATATAAGCTTTGACAAGCCAAGTAGTTTGCAATGTAAATGATAAAAGTAATTTCAGCAAGGGATTGGGTACAGAAATTATCTTTCATCTTTTATATAATATTGTATTTTTGAAAGTACGGATAGAAATTTATTTTACAATTTTACGCATTCTGATTAGTTACTTTATTTATTACCAAATTATACAAAATATATACTTAAAAATGTGAACCTATCATTTTGGCTAGGTAAATAACTTAATGAAGGGCTCTCTTATCTATGTAATTGTTTCTATCTGATGTTACATGGTGCTGGTATGGCTAAAGGATCTCATATGCTTCTGGCTACCTCAAAAGGGTGAAGCAGGAACCCATCCCAGGTGTACACAATCTTTACCACACAACACATATTTACAGTACAATACATATTTTTCTGACCTCATCTCTTCAGCATCTATTTTACTTTCGTTCTTCTTCTATCATATCCAACACTAACAACTACACAAAAGCTTTATTCATTTTCCATAATATAATATTTACAACAACTGACCTATTTGTCTTAGAGTCTAAGTTAAAATATAACTGCACAGAAAACATAAACTTATGGTCATTAGGAATATGAAATAGGTAAGTACCTAATGTGTAGTGGAAAAAAATACACAAAGGGAAGGGACCTGAGGAATTCAAACCTTTAGAGTTCACTGCTTAAATATTTGATTGTTTAATTTCAGTAATAATACACACTTCAGTAAACTTTGTTACTATCCAAGTACCTATAGGTTGGTTGATAGCAGATACCTATGTTGTTTAAGATAAGATAGGTGGATCAAGAGATTATAAAAACTTCATTATTTCTTGAGACAATTCATAATGTAAAAAAATACAGAGAATGTTTACTAATCAAAAAAGCTTATGATGTAAAGGATATGTTATAGCAAACATAAAGAAAAAGTATAAACTCAAGATAAAATTTAAGATTATCATAAACTTATGAGATATCTTTTATTTGAAGTGTTTGCCTAATGGCACTTCAAAAACTTTTGTTCTTATGTTAAATGAGTCTTTGTAAGCTTAACAAAACAGAGTTTTATTTGAAAACATTGTTGGACTAACTTACCGCTATTTTATTCCAGTTGAAGAAACAGGCCGTGATCGTGTTTACTCATCGAATTCATGCTGTTTAACCACACCGTAAACATATAATGAATTATGTTTAATCCATCGTCGTAATATGTTATTCCATATGCGCACTACAAATTAATTTACATTTATTCGTTTTGATAAAAAAACGATGTAAATTTAAGTAAACACATCCACTCGACACATAACACGGAAAATTATTTTTATTTTAAAACAAGATGTCAAGCTAGAACGTCAAGAAAAATGTCAATCACTGAATGAACGAAGCGATTTAGCGGATATAAAATATAAAGCAACATATAGACAAGCATTGCGGAAGGACACAAAATTTTAATGAAAAAAATACATTTTTATAGTAACAATCCGTTTCCTTCCTTTGTAGACCCTTGCACTGGGACGTATTAAAAATTCTAGCTAGCTGCCGTTCATCCTGGCGTGTCGTAAGACTAAGAAACTAGGGGCAAACAGAATCTTTAAGCAACCTGCATCCAAGAGGCACCACAAACCCAATAATCATGTTAAAAAGTGTCCTAGATGATATTATATCTACAACATGAACGTGAATCTCATCATCATTTTTAATCACTTCAACTTAGTTTGTATTTCATTTAATTTGATTCGCTCGCCGTATCGTGCCCATATAATAACTATGTTTCAAGAAGATATCTGAATATTTGGGTGAGGTATCTATATATATTTCATTTATGTACACTGGGCAACGGAGAGACAAAATATTCCATATAATTAGCTTAGAGATCGCGCCACACAAGTTGGCAGACGAAGAAGAAGAAGAAGTTGGAACTAAACTTGACGTTTCCGCGATTGCGTGTTATTTTGTATGACAGGTAAATTCAGTAATACCAGAGTTGTGTTTTTTGCTCACTTTCTTTGTAATTTTTATGTTTGTTAAGGGTGATTATAATAAATTGATTTCCGGAGTTTCTTATTAGTTCTTCTCCAAGCTAGGGTCTCCGCTGAACTAACATAAACATACGTTTCACGACTTGTGTATGCACACTCCCTTTTTTATTATGACGGGTAGTTAGAGTCTTGAATGCCCATCTCCGAAATTCGAAGGCATGTTAGGTATGGGTCATTCGAAGCCCATATTTACAGTCGCTAACGGTGAGGGAAAACATCGTGAGGAAACCTGCCTTTCCCTCTTGATAGGTAATAGTCAGTGCCTATATACGGCGATACGGTTCACTACCTATCACGTTGGGTGCTGTCTGTCTAGTGATACGCGGGCTTCGAATGACCCATACCTAACATGCCGCTGTACTAACCTCGGTAAAAAATATATAAAGACAATGCTCAGTGCCATGTTTGAAATAGTTTTTTTGATTTATACTTAGATCATAAGATAACTTTCAAAGAGAGCTTGTAATAGGGCCTATTTTGAATAAAAATATTTTGACTTTGATATATTAATTTGTTTTATTTATAGTTTATAGCTCTGCAACCAAAGACCGTTACAAATGAAACCTATAATGTATCGAGCCGTATGGCACAGTGATTGCTAGTTTTGGCATGTTTACTGGCAACACTGAATTACGCAACTGTGGCGACGCCTCCATCTGCCACCTTATGTGGCGCGATCGGTTAGCCGCTGGAACGCTAATCGTGAAGTCCCGGATTCGATTCCCGGTGGAGGCAGAGTTAAGAACTACGCTTTTCTACTGCTTTCCAGTCTGGTCGTTGATTATATATGCTATATATGTATTTATCTATATATAATATGTATAAATTTCTTAAATATACGTTGACTAGTACTCTTAACACAAGTCTTAAGTGAACTTACCAAGGGGCTAGTTCAATTGGTGTATTAATGTCCAAATATTATTATTATTATTATTATCTCTAGTAGCCACTCGTATCGGTCGCTTGACCATATTGTGTCGTAAAAAGGCGAAACGTTTGTGAATTATAACTGCTTTGTTTCATTATAAGTATTAGACTTTATATCAAAAAGTTAGTACCTATCGCTTGCATTACATATGAAAGATGGATAGAAGAATGGGTAGTGCATATATTTTTCTCACTGTTTTATTTATTATTGTGTAATAAATTAAGTACTGCAAAAGGCTGCAAAATTTAACAACCTACCATAAAATTTTAATGTAATTGATTTCGCTCCATAGCTCTAAGTTGCCATAAATTAGCCCGATTCATCATCATTACTTCTTAGATAAAACGTTCGCCTTTTTTGGTTGGACAAAAAGGATATGTATAATATACGGTAAGGTCGTTGTTTTCCCCTGATTTTAAGATTCTGAGCACAAAAGTTCACACAGCAAATTTGTTTTGGAGTTAACAAGATGTCATAAACCCAAAACCATATATTTTAACAAGTAACATAATTTTCTTTTTTTATTAAGCTTTTTTTATTATTTTATTTCTTTATTAAGCCATTCACCACTAAGGTTACCTGTATGTCGGCTGAAGTACAAACACTGATGCCATGGCGTTTGCAATTCTTGTTATTCAGTCGCCATGGTTACACCAACGCCGCCAGCCGCTATAGCCGAAGAAAAACGAAATCCATGCTCCAATTCCTTGCTCTCTTCCTGGTTCTTCGGTTCAAAGCAAACATATTTAGCCTATTTGGCATCACGATTGACTAAATATTCAGCCGAAAGTAATTATTTGTATTTTCTACTTTCACTGAGCTGCTGACTTTGTTGACGAATCATGGACGACTGATAATTTTCTTTTTAAGAAACTTTCTCGCGTTTTGTCTTTCCCACCATGAACTCCTTACGAAGAGTATTTCCAATTCCATTTGTATATCAACATTTCTTCCCGATAGCTTTTTCTTCTTCCGCCACTTTTTCTTCGAGATAGATAGAAAGAATAAACACATTTTAGTTAATGTTCTTTATTCAGGAGGTACATTATAATAGACATACCTACGTGTTATTGAAATTAGTTTCTACAAAATAATTTATTATCAACAGCAAAAACAACGTTTAGGTAACGCAAGTATAAGTTTTAAATATCTAGGCACTATCATTAAATTGAATTGACATTCTGTATAAGCTTATTTGAAACTCATAGTCTTTATTAACTACAGATCTTAAAATAGGGAATTTTGTAAGTATTTTAGCATTTTAAAGTATTGTAGCGCATTTTAAGGCTATCGTAATTTCTTTTACCTTTGCCATTAATTACAAATATATTTGAAACTGATAAAAATAACAAGACATACATTTAGAAATCAAATATAAAATAAGAGAAAGTATAGATATTCATTACATAAATAAACCGTCATATTAAAATTTTATTCACCAATATAATGTAGCTAAACAGACAAATATTATTCTATACATTTTTGTTATAAACCTTCAACATTCCAACACTGTAGTACAGGAACTTGCCTAATTATGTGACAAGTGTAATATTTTGTATGCGGTCTATTTTCTGTGATATTAAAAGGCATAAGAAATCAGGATTGGGTTGCATTTTGTATGTAATATGTACTTCTAAATATAATACGAAGGACGTTTTTTGGAGTTTAGCCTACGGGATATTTAGATGTTCATCGCAGTATCCAGTTGAACTCACACACACATACATGTTACGCCCTTTTTATTACAGCGAGAGGGATAGAATTTCATACGTTCGTATAAGTTTAATTTTTCGTACGTCGAAGTCTCTACGTAACCGCTTTTTCGTCTCACCCATATTGGTAAATTTGAACATACACTATTTTTTCAATATGCCATTCAATGTCCATTTATGAATATGATTATAAGTAACTATGAATTTTATTTAAAACCATTCACTCTATACGACTTTTTAAGAATTTACGGACACATTTGTACAATACAGAAATCAGATACAAAAATGATAAAGTTCCGCTTCTAAATCATGTTTTTCGTTAATATCTACATATCTATTGTCGATGTTAATTAAGTACCTACTAACATAACATTCAGGAAACAACTTTAACACCTATCTACTTACCATTAGACATTCAGACAAGTTTTCTTGCATATATAATTAAACATTCATTATCACAAATTCATCCTTTTATACATATTTATAAATTAGACAGTTAATAACAATGTTTCACATTCACAAATTTATTTATTATTAGATACAAGTTGGCTGAAATCGTGGATCTCTATGTTAATTAATTGATCCCTACCTTGTCCCTAGTTCGACTAAATCGGTACAATATATTAAGTCGCAGGCAAATGACATTACGTAACCATTTCAAGTAGATTAAACGAGAATGTAAACAGCTACGAAAATAAAATTGAACAGGTGTTAATTAGGTCTAATTTAGAACTTCTACTAAAGATACTTTCACGTTTATTTTTTCAGCGAATTGCGTCAAACAATAAAAAATCTGATCGATATCTGTTTGGTATAATTGTAGATTTTTCTATCAACTAAAAGGTTACAATGAAATATCTTCCTTTGGGTTCATCCATTTCGTTTTCTCAATCATGTTTATTCTAAATCCTGACTATTAATGCAGTTTTTATAACAAATTACATTATTTAACAGCTTAGTCCCTATTACCAAATAAGAAATTACAGCCATCCTGCTTCTAGCTACATAATCTACAATTCAACGTCTTACCACTGGTCTATTACAGAGAGCATACAAAAATACTCTGTATACTATTTACATAATTATACAGATTGTTTTTACATTAATGAAAGTTTAATAATTATTTGTCTAAATTTCGACAGCCCTTCAGCATTTAAATAAATTAGGCATACCTAAGTGATAATTTTTAACATTTGTTAAACCGCTAGCTAGGTTAAGTTACCGCTATACACATCACACGATACATACAACAGACACGTGTTGAAAGAGTCACTTCACATCATTCGAGAGTCCTGTACCTAAGGAGTGGTAACCTATCTGGGTCACCACGAGACGGCACTCAGGTGTTCTCGTCCGAGGAGTCATCTGACGAGGAACTGGAGACCATTGACGAGGCCATGGTGAGCTGCCGGATGAAGGGCTCCCGCGGCAGACTCTGCTGTCCGAACGGCATTCTCCTTACGGTCATCCGTTCGCTTTCAGGGAGGGAGTGGCTGAACTTCTCTTCTGTTATGGCATCGCGAGACTTATGACTGTGATATCAAAAAGAGATCCGATTAATACTTGTTGAATTAATTCCAATAGTTGAAATATGTGTCAAAAGGAACATTTTGGTATTATTTATGCCTTACTACAAAGAACTCATAATTTAACATTAGTCTCATATAGTCTTCTCACAATCCACAGGGATAGGTTTTCTATTCATACGTTCCTTCACTAATAGCAAGTTATCAACCGGATGTTCACTTATCCTGATCAATTGTTGTTGTTGATACGTTGCTTAACTAGAAGATGTGTGATAAATATAACTGCGGTCTTACCCTGTCAGCTCCAACATAGACCCTCTGCGACACTGGCCTCTGTGTGGACCTTGCATGATGCTGGCCGGTCGAGACGAGGCACCGAGAGGGTCCGAATGGGCCACGTCTTCCATTAGCAAGATCGAAGGGCCTCCCAGACTCGAGCTTCTCTTCGTAAGCGACCCTTGGCTGCACTTAGCCTGCATGTCCATTCTGTAGCTCGTGTCCCTACTTGTTCCGGCTCGTTTCTTATAACGTCGTAATCAGATGTGTTACTACTCTCTTGCATCCCTTGCGCAGAACAGGAGCTCTCTCTTCGGAACAGACCTATGATAGATTTAGGATGTTTTGGCTTCTCTATACCACCTTTAAATGGCGAGCAAGGATGATGAAAGGAGTCGAGAGAGGGAGAGAAAAAAATAAATGAGACAAGTGTGATAAAACATTTCTACGAACAGTGCAAGCTACGTCTATTTGGGTACATAAAAAATAATGCTATTATTTACTCAATTCTCTCAATTCAAAATTTAAGTTGTAAGACAAAAAATGTTAAAAGACTATTGGAAGTATCTAGAAAAGATAATATTAAATTTTTCGGGGTTGACAATGAAAATTTTAAGTTACATTATTTAGGTAGCTATTGGGTAAACTAATCCTCTACATGTTTAATTTAATTACAAACTTACCTAAGAACGTAGCAGATGGGGAACTGTATGCTAAATATTCTTTATTGGATGCCCAAGAGGGGAATTCTGACTGTTTGAGGGCCCCTGCACCCTCAGCTTCTTCCCGTTTCCATGGCAACATGGTTTCAGTGGCCGTTGGTGTAGCTACTCGAGCTTGCTCCAGAATAGCTCTATATGTTTCTGTAACAGAATATAAGTAGCATTAATTGAATATAAATTCTATAAAGTCTGAGGTGTTAAAAGTATAAAATTTTACCATCTTCTGTTAATCTCCTTTCGTCTTCCTCCAGGATGTCCTCGTTGGGAACTAAAAATGACATTTTATTAATAACCGTTCCTAACGCTACAACATTTTTATGAATAACGAACTGATGGAAACAAAAAATTGGCATTGGCACAACTTGCGTCCGAATTAAAGATTTTAAGCAACTGATCAATTGCACTACATTCGCCGTTATAATTTAAGAGAGAGCAGTAATCATATTTTATCGCACATGCAAAACAGAGTCATGCAATAGTGAAAATGATTTGCATCATGATATAAGCTGATGATGGCAGGATGACAGCTTACAATACAATAATATTACTATAATATTCTAAATTTCCTTGGAATCTCTTAGTTGTAGATATGGTCGTTTTTTATTTGTACAGATGTCAATCGCAACATGAAACTCAATTGACAGATAGTTTAGATTTTTCCGTAACTAAGTTTATAAGCTGCAAGCGTATGTTGTGACGAACATCTGTTCTACACCCATTCGGAAACGAATGATCCGTGGCTAGGACATACCGAAGTTGTACGTCGATCTATCCCTTCTCCAGGGCAGAGACTTTTCAACAGCTGTCGGGAGAATCTCTTCCGGTGTTTTCGCATACTGCTTTACTATCCTTGCTTTCAAGGGATTGAACCCAGGTAAGTTAGCCAGTTGGTTAATGAGCGAGCTACTGTTCTCTTTGTGTGAGGACGTCGGACTGACCTCATCACATTCGTCCGCTTATGATATGCGCAGATCAGGATGTATGATATTGGTTAGTTCGGGGTGCCGGAAGAATGCCAGAAGGGAAGAAAACACCGATCAAACAATAGCTTAGCTACATAATACCAGTACAAAACTGACAAAAATTAACCATGTTAGAGCAGTGACAAATCAAAGTGCTACATAATCGATGGCCATCTCACAAGGTTAAGTGGAGCTTCGAAGTTCCAGAGAAGAAACGTTAGCTTTATTAGAATAATCCTCGCAAAATAACTTAAATAACATGCTATATTATATTTGCATTTATGTATAGAAAAAAAAGTATTAGTATAGTAGATTTTGTAAACAGATATAAATGTTTACGAAACCAAGTTATTCAATATTATATTACTTGTGGTAAATCAAAAATCATGTTCTACAATTCGGAATCTCTAAATTTTAAAATTATATTGAGTATGGATTTGTCCTTTAGATGTAATAAATACTCATAGAAAAATATGTGCAACCACTCTCAACACGTGACAACATTTAAACACGAAAACAATTTTGACAGACTCCAAATTAGGATTTTAATCTCAACGTTTAGTATTTTAAATGGAGCCGTTATCAAAGTTACCATTCATTAAATTTCATATTATATGTTACTTTTAGTTTAGTGATATAGAAACCAACAGATAAAGGATAACTACTCGCATGCAGAGGTACCTACGTGGGGATTTGGCAGCAAATGTTATACCACCGTCATCCTCGCGTTTCACTTCTCGATCGTCCATTTCTGACTGCAGGACTTCTTCTATATAGTCTGAAATTTAAAAACAATAAATTTCGTTGAAATTAAAATAACATACTATAATGTATAGGAACATAAGTACGTGTGATTTTATTAGTAACGTACGTAATGCAATTTTATATAGTCTCTGGTTTTATATGAATTGTTTTATCTTCAGTGAGTTAAAAGGTAACGATGGAGGTTTAAATTTAAACGTTTACTTTTTTTATTTATTATACTTGTAATTCTGGATTTCTTCTATTAGTCAGGTTATCGAGACAAAACACACCTTGATGTGTTAAGATGTGTATTTTGCGTTAGTTTAGTATTTTTATTAAATCGTGCTCAAGACTACTGAGGTATCTAGTTGTACATAAAGAAGCATTGGTTTGGATGAAACTTTGAGTGTTTATATAACACCTTAGAATGATTTCTTTATATTATGATAGCAGATCCTAATGCTACTTATGAAAATATTACACAGCGAATTAATGAAATGATGTTTTGCAACTAACGGTTAAATTCTTCATGATCTAATGATTCGATACATTGATAGTTATAATTCAATTGTAATTCACTTAAGAAAGATCACTAAACCTTACAAAATCCCTAACCAGTAATTCCTAGTGTACTGCCGTGAAGTTTATTGGGCTAGACTCCAGAATAAATAATACTACAAGCAGTTTTGATGTTATGTAATGGTAATATACATAGGCATTGAATTCCATTGACTCTAGATGAGCTTTGAAGATATAGTGCAATGCGTGCATGTAAATATTATAAAGTGCGCATATACTATCCTACCTAAATGTGCTAATTAATTGACAGAAGCATAAATACATGAAGTGAAGTTGAAAGGAGGTACTCCTTGGGATCCACACGTGCATGCTTTTACTCGTGTTAGTAAGAAAGTAAATATAAGTACCTAATCTATAATACTTTTTTTTACCGTGCGTGAACTGTTTGGCCGAACCGTTTTGCTGGAATTCCGGGAAGCTCACGTGGTTTTTCCCATCCTGGAAAAAAAACGATGTAAATTCAAGTATTGTACTGACATCATTGAATTATTTATTATATTAGGTTATATTAGCATTGGGTCTCAATCGTAATTGAAAAGGTTTTCACTTAATGGCAACTAAAAAGCGAGTACCCACGTGACTTCATATGAGTATATTATCCTTAATATTACGTACAAAATTGTTATTATCTAAATAAAAAACTTTATTCATGTACTCAAACTAAATTAAATTGTGACTGCCTAGTGTGGCATTCCTTTAACGCGATCTCACCTTATTACTACCACGTTTGCTTCGTTTGTGATGGTGTTTCCTATCGCCAACTAGGCGTCTGATGTTCATGTGGGTTTTGTAGTTGACCTGCGTTCCCAAGTCTCTGTCGTTCACTGCGTGTCGACTGTAGCTCAACCGCCGATGCTGTAACGTTGGAAACAAAGTCGATAATTTCACTAGAAATAAGAAACGAACTTTAAAGTGAAAAGTAAAATCTTTCTTAAATTTGATTAGTCAATGGCAAAATAATAAATGGCTCTTGATAAATTTTTAGTGTGTATAGTTAACAAATAACAAATAATAGTTGGAAATTCTTTTAAGATTTAAGATCACCATATATCTTTATAAGCGTGTCTAACTAAAACAAAACAATGTTACTGCGATGCTCACTCGTCGGTAGGGCTTGCACAATTCTTCAGCTAGTAAATGGTGAATCCTGGCGTCTGTCAAGTCTTTCTTGCTGGGGTTATACTCCAGCTCTTGCATATCAATATTCCACGTGGAAGAATCTATTTGGCTGAAGCTGGGACTGAAAAAAGTAATTAGTTAGGAAAAGTAATAGAAATACGAAAATTGCCTTTTTATCCTTTAAAGACATTCCAACTAAATTAGTGAAACAACTGTGCTCTGATTTTTAAATTGAAATTATTTTTCTATTGTATAATACATTGTTTGTACCTATATACTGAGTTATATAATTATTATTGATGTCAGAATTAATAGCACCCATCAGTTAGTGTTTGAGAATTTAAATGCTATCTAAAGTAATTACTATTGCTGGGGTTCAGATATAAAAAGACGTTCTTAATGATGATAATGATCACATTAGCCTCTGAATACTCCATATAACACACTTGTAGTAAGGAAACATACCTTCCATTAATATTAGCAGTTGTGTAATTCTTGAAAATAGCCGACATTGACTCAGCTCCGGATATATTTCCAATCGTGGAGGCATTCCTTTGCATGTATTCTATGGCATCTTTCATCGCTAATTTGGAATATGTTTCCAATATCTTAGGTTCTGCTCCCCTAAAAATGATACAAAAATGCATTATTTTCTTACTCGGTACTTAGAACTTTAATAGAACACTGCTTTATACATAGAGTTGGAAGCGACAGACTACCAAAATCAACCATATTGATGAATTGATATTAGTTCTTAGCAACCGAGAATTATACGTTCACAATCATTTATATAACTAAAATAATTATATAAGAGAGAAAAAAAAAATGTAATGACTTACCCTTCCTCGATAATTCCGTAACAAAAATGGTCGTATGAAACGGTTGTCAAATCTCTTGAATTTATCCCTAATATGATGATTACCGTGTTTTCCGAGAATATCTTCTATACCCGCCATCAAATGGTCCATAAACTGGAAAACAAATACAATCACATAAATATGCAACAATAAATCACTGTCTAGTTTGCATTAAATGTCAAAGATAATAACTCATGTTCATTAATTGTCAAAGATAATAATTGTCAGGATATACGTAAAATAGTAAATACGTAAAACCGTACAGTTTTTTGCTACTCATCACTAATAAGGCGAGGGAAAATGTTATGAGGAAAATCTTTAAATTAGGCAACTCGTTAAATGCTGAGTACTAAAAGTTTGATATCTTAGTAAATCAATCTTACCCTTTCATGTATCCTCTCATTCATCGTAGGCTTCCGTTTCTCCACAGTCTTTACGTTCAATATCTTGACCAGAGGCTTAATGGTGATGCCCTGAATGAACACCGTGAAGTAAATGACCGCGATGGTGGTGGTCACGAACATTGGCTGCAGCTTCACTATCGCTGGGTCGATCAGTAGCACCAGAGCGAACGCCACCGCTCCTCGAAGACCTAAAGGGTAAGTATAATTCATATAGATCCACGTCCTTTAGGGAAAGGGATTTTTCATATTGGATAGAACGAGACGAAAATATTTCCCAGGTCAATTTTTAGAATGAACATTGTTGACAGGTGTCGACTATATTGCCCAATAGATTTCGTTGTATTTAATGGACCACTAGTGCCTTATACGACTCCTAAGACATGCCGGGAAGAATGTCAGCTAGTTAACATTCTTTTTACTTCAAAACTAGTATGGGTTAAAATTATACATAACTACATATATTCACGTCACATATATATACATTTAAGTACCATATCAAAAATAATCATCTAATATACCAGTTGAACCTACGTAAGGTTAGGTATTACTTGTATTCACATTCCTTGTTCTATTTTCGTAAAATAAGATAATGACTGTGAGTTATATTGTACTCGAGTGATTACGTTAGGAGATTCTTGATGTCCTTTTAAGGGTACATAAATTCTATACATTAACTTTAGAGTCACTCACCTCCATAAGACATGACAAATTTTTCAACCCTGTTTAATTTGTGCAATCGGAACTTATTTGCCACGGCACTAAATATGTACACTCCTGTAAAGTAAAAAATGAATCAATAAAACATCATCTTATATTTTACAATAAATACAACACCGGACCGTTGAGAACCTTAGGTATGTTTAATGAAAAATTTATGGTGAGCCAAAAAAGTGAGGGAACCACTACCGCATTCTTAGGAATATTCAGTGCCTTTACACATCGACATGGTATTACATCTGTCATATTGGACGGTATGTATATTTAAATATACCGTTAAACCAAAGACTTGCATAATCCTTTGAATAATTAAAGAGTAAATTGTTGTGACTCATAAATATTTTATTTATTTATTACTCATCAATGCTTACCGATAATGCGGAAAACTGAGCAGAAGACTATTGTCAATAGCACAAACCATGTGTTCCAGTCATGGTTGTTATTTACTGTGGCAACACCAAGGAACATGAAAATTATAGTCTCGGAAGACGAGGACAACATTTTCATTGTATACTTTATTGTGGTGTGTGATTTGTGCGATATGTTCCCCTCTACATAGTTCTTCATTGTTATGCCACAAAATGTTATCCTGGAATGAAATGAGACTTTGTATCAGATCATAAATTCAAAACAAGCTATAAATATTCATCGCCTGTAGAAAGAAAAAATATTCATTTAATATACCGTCTTAGGGTCTTGTACTTTAACAAACGTTAAAGAAATAAGATCAGTGAATCTTCTCAAATTAACCAAGCCAATTATTAAGTTACTGTTTATACTAAATAGACACTACGTAAGCAGTTTCATAGACTACAAATAGGCTAAAGAAACAGTAAGGTTTTGATACTTACGCCAATATTCCGCTCATATGGAACATCTCAGCATTGAGGTACGCTAAATAGGCCATGACAAATATGAATATGGGCTCGATCACTCTCACTTCGTTAGTGAATCTAGTGACCAAACCCGTAGCAAAGCCCCATACTACGCCGATGCAGGTTCCACCCACTGCTACGACTAGAAAGGAGCACAGCCCTGCTAGGAAATCTGTGTACACCAACTTTGATGGTCCCATTTCACTGAAAAAGATAGGTACTGTATTTAGTGACAGGGTAAGATTTATCAATGTCACGTGGAATAAGTATATAGTTTGTAGCAAAATTCCAACTCCTGTTTGTCATATTCAGCATGTATTTCTTCTAGGATATAAATAAAATAATTACGAATTACAGAAAATATTCATTTATAAGTTACAGTATCTGTGAAAAAAGATAGGCACACTGTTAACTGCGTCGATGGGACCCTTAAATTTGGCAAAATATATGTAATTCCCGAATTCAAAATTCTTATTCATTTATACAAGTACAAAGATTTACACAAAAATGAGTGATTATTAAAGCCTATCATTTTAAAGCAACAGTACTATCAGAAACTCTTGCCAGAAACTATTCTAGAAGCTAACAGTTATTAGTTTCTAAACAATATTGTTAACAAAGTGATACAGTTTCACAAACTTAGTATTGAAGTTGCTCTCAATTCCATGATTATAGTTTTGTTAGCTACATTTTAATAAGTGTGATTAAAATTGTACTACTAACTATCACTAATGATCAAAGTTTATGAATACTTACGTATACGCTTCAAACATGTGATAGAGCACAACAGTAACAGCATCGTTAAGTAAGGACTCTCCAAACACAACTATGTACAGAACTTCATCTACGTGGATTTCCTCAAAGACCGCCAACACAGCCACCGGGTCCACCGCAGATATCAGAGCACCAAAGAGCAGCATGTCCAGCAGAGGCGTGTTGCAGCCGAACATCCCCGTTTGGCCACAAGCCCACAAAGATGCACCTGAAATGGGGTAGATAGTTGAGTTTCAGAAGTAACGGATATGTATTAAGATATGAAGAACATAAAAATAGTTGAGCTTAATAGGGGCAGAAAAGTATTATAGTTATGATGATTGTGTCTAGCAGACAATATGATATTAATTAAGCCAACATTAGTTTTTGTTTGTGTTGAACTATTAAAATACAAGTTTAATTTTAGTTAACACACTTCTTCAAGTTTATGAAGAGACATTAGATAATAAATAATAATTTATCAACAGAGATGGATGTTAACTACGTACTGGAAAGAAGGTTCAGTATTATCAAATTTCATCTAATCCAATCTATGGATACGGAAACGAAAACTTCTGTCTACAACTGATGAGATAACGGTCGTGTATGTATACAGTCTTGATATACAGCTAAAGCTTCAAGCAAATATTATCCAACAATAAAATTGTTCTAATTGTGTGAGTAGAAATACGACACAGTAGGTCAATTCGAAATAAACTGAAGAGAGAGGCTACTCCGACCGGAACAAAGTAAGCAATTAATTATCCGACGATTGCTCGGTAAAGAAGGATAGTTCTCGAGTCAATTGTTTGCGAAAGGAAACTGTATATTCTGGTAACTCAATTAGGACGAGCTTATTATGTGAAATGTATTTGATCTCATTGTTTAGTATTTCAATTCAAAACGCTTAATATTTACAAAATTTTAATTGATATTTAACTAAAAATTGGATTTAAACTTGTTATTAAAGCCTGAATTGACATGATTAAGAACAAAGACTTTTTCTAAATATAGAATTTCGATCAATCACTCTAGCTCTGCAATTATACCACAAAAAAATCTACTCACCAATCGTAACCGTATTGAACACCGTTCCAACGACAGCAAACAGCAAAATGGTGCCTAAATGGTCAAAGAACAGTCGGTTAGGCATGAAGTACCCAGCGTCCAATATGATAGGTGGCAACATGTACAGGAAAAACGTGTCGGGAGTGAGGGGTTGAACGTGTACGCTGTGCGTGCTTAGAAGGAGGGCCCCGATCAACACGCCCACGAAGATCAGCAGGCATGACTCTGGAAACATCTTTGAAAGCCTCGGAGCCATGTGGAAACCTGCAAAAATACAGTCATTGTAGTATGTAATATGTTCTAAGGAATTAAATAAAACGATTAAAAGAGTTCAAGAGAAGCCTTAGTTTAATATATTGTTTGTACATGTTTCATAATTAATCAATTGTTTTTGTATATTTCTTAAGGTGTCTTGATATTTTGAGACGTAGAGAGAATGCTAATACTCTTCCAGTTATTTCGCAAAGTCATAAATGATAGTGGCATACTAATGTTCCATAGGAATGCCATCACAAATTATAACAATATTAATGCTAAAATGCCAAAGAATTTGTTTCTTTTCGAAGTTTCATCCATCTTAACAGATATAAAAATGAATGAAAGAAAGAAAAAACATTTTGGCATAAGCCTATAAGCTATAATCTAATATTTGTGAGTTCCCTGATTGATCGAAACAGGGTTTTCAATACAAATGGAGTGTAGGTAGGTGTATTGCGTCGTAAAATTGGTTCATACGTAGTAAATGTTTATCTAAAATCTTGCAAGAGCAATAAAATGTATATTGGAATGAGAGCAAGGGTATAATAAGTGCACACGATAAATGATAACTGTTTTATTACATCCATTTGACACTATAAAAATAATTAGTAACGTTGCATTGTTCTTTTACGATTTTTTAATTTACATTATGATTGTCGAATCGGTTGTATAAGCCGGGCCAATCCCGACACAACCTTAATAGTAAAGCAAAACTGATTCTGCCACCGGTTCCGTCCACCTCAAAAGGTAAAATGGACGTGTATTAATAATGTTGTAATTCCAATAATATTTAACGTTTATGTGTACAATTCAAGTACAATAACAATTTACGTATGTATTCAGAACATGAATGAAACAATTCAATTTACGTACAGAAACTACGCTATTCAAATTAGTTTAGAACGTCTCATCTAGCTTTTCCAACGCTTATAAACAATGTATATGTCACTTTCCAACTATCTACGTTTATAACAAAAGTTCGGTTACACGTGGAGACTTGGAAACAGCAAGTCCTTCAGGTTAAACCTATTTTTGAATAAAGCCTACCTACCTAGCAACAGCGTCATTGCTGTCACCTCTATTGTGCTCGGTTAAACATTTTATGATTCAAAAGCATGATAGATATTAATAGTTCCTTTGGCTATCGTTAAAAAGTCTGTGCCAGTGTAGGTTTTGTTACGACTGCAGGGTAGCAACAATATTCCCTTGCACAAGTCCAAGTTTACTGTAACCGGGTCAGAGTAAACAGTACCAAGGTTAAATTAAAACAGAAGTATTCGCCAGTCGCCGGCGATTACCGAAGCCGTATATTCCGTTGTGAATTATGGCTGACAACGTGAAACCTTTGCTATTGTTTCGCACGTGAAAACTGAAGTTTTTCGAAACGTGACTCGACTTGTGGGCTTATTTCCCCGAATTGAGTGAAGCATTTTCTTACTTTATTCATTTGATTAAATGAAACTTTTACTACTACGTCTAAAAGGGGTATAGAGAAGAGAACAAGGTACATAATTTCAATAACACTTAATAATTTTTTATATACGGTTTTCACTATACAGATAAAGCGTCTTTTATATTTTAAATCAATTCTTTCGCTGTAATGCGTGTAATGATACCTTTAAATACCTTATTACCTCTATTACTAGAGAAACAATGATATAACTGCATCTGTATACATAAGTATAGTATCTACGATGTTTGTGACAGATGACCAAGAACGTTAAATGAAAGCTTTGTTTACTAGGGCTAGACTGTTTCAAACTCTATAAATACAATAAAAGAAAATCGATACTGTCAATTCGCTATAGCTAAAACGCCCGTATTATATTGGAACCTAAACAGAATTTTAAACTTTGCTTCTGTAGTGTAGTAGGAGGAATCTCTTTTAAAACAATTCTCGCAACGGTAACGCACCCTGGATTTTACTCACGGATTATTACTCTATCACCTAATTCTAACTACCAACTGATATTTTTTCAATCCCACCTCTTAACAGCCCCCAACGTGCCGATAATCATACAATTTTCCAACGACCACGATCTAATACCGATGAGCCACTCCCACAGTATTAGAGAACATGCTATTAAAACTGCTCCAAATATAGTCGAAAGCGTGTTGAATAATTACAAACTTTGTCGTTTGGTTTGAGCGAGGGCGCTGCCCTACCCTCTGGCACGAGTAGTATTGAGCCCTGACCTTTTCACACGCCATATCAGCTGTATAATGTACCCGTTCCATAAAAGATAGGAGAGGCTATAACGCTTTGATATCCACCGCTATTAACCCGCTTTTAGAGAGGGCCCATGCTCGTCACTGAGTTGGCTCCTATCATCCAAATACCTATATTGATTTCTTTATATAAATACTTTTTCCTATAGCCTTTATGGGGTGGAAATTTTTTAAGATATTCTAATAATGTAAAGTGCGAGAATACTACCTGACTGTAAAATTTGTAGTCTTTGAGGTATGAAATAAATATGTTAGTAGCTATATGTTGGGGTGTTGTTAGAAAGAAATTAAAAACTAATGCAAAACTACGGCAGCTGATCTTTTTCCTTTTAATAATACTTACAGATTTTGGCAATACTGGCGAAGAATATCCATAATCCGATGAGGAAGGGAGTTTCTACTCTGTGGAACTCGAAGGCTGCTATCACGACGACCCTCTCCTTCTTGGGCTCAACTGTGGTGGATGGTTCAGCTGTCGTTGTTTGCTGTTGTCGTAGGTGCGTCCCTTTATTAAAGTTACCAATTAGTAGGTTTAGTCTAGCTTATAACTACGTTTTGTATTGTTGTGAATCACACTTCAGAAATTACAAATATTGAACTATATAACTTTATGCAAGTACTAGTAATTTAGTATGTAAACGTAGGATTGAACAAACCAGATAATTTCTAATAAGAAATATGTACACTTTATTGTTTATTCTTTATCTTGTTAAATTACCTAGATAATTGAAAATGATGAATATACTCCAAATTTAGCCTCAAAATTAATTTTTATCAATCGGAGAGTGAAAATCTTCATAGACATTCTAAGGAAAAGCATATAATCTTACCAGGTGGTTCTCCGGGCAGGGGCTCGACGGGCCCCATGGGTCCGAAGCCGAGGCCAGGGAACGTCGACGGCGCATGGTTACTAGCGGACGGACTCTGTTTCGTCGTGCTCTGGCAAACAAACGATCAAATCATCAATAAATTTACATACATGCATATAATACATCGTGAGGAAACCTACCTGTTCGTCGAACATGTAATAGTTGGTGCTTGTAAATGGCGACATGGCTGACCACCTGTCACATTGAGTACTGACTATCTGGTTAACACGTGGGTTCGAGGTGTCCATAGAATTACTACCTTCGCAATTGCGAAGATGGACACCTGAACCTCTGACTACCGCGCAAGGGTTAATGGTCGTGAATGCGTTTGTTTTGTATACATGCATATAATACACGGCCTTCAATTTATATAATATCTCCTAGGTGACTTTTTAGCAGGAATGTTGGGGTTGTGATGTCATAGAATAGTTGGGACAGGTTACTATTCATCGCTCATTAGATTCAAAACCCGCCTGTAGTCGCCTTCCAAGGCGCTAGGTTGTACGTTAGCTAGTTAGATATAAACATAGATATATTAGAAAGGGTTTTCGTATCTGAAAGTAAATAATATTTTGCGGTATGTATGTCAACTTATTGTTAATATTCTCAAATCTTTCCTCGTTACAGATAGAAAGTCAAGACTCGGTCTATTGGGAACCAGGAAAAATTTTGTATTTCCGGAGACTGAAGTAAGCAAGATGTAATCTAATGGAATGATCGATGGAGGATGATTGTATTTTCAAAACAAACATATGAATACCTTTTATTTCTTATAGATTATTAATAACAAAGTAGGACATTATTAAACCTATTGAACTAGCTATTTTCTGAGCAGATTTAAGATTTCTGTTAAAGGTCTAATGAACGTATAATTAAGAAAAATTTACTAATTATTGGCAAATAAATATATAACATGAATAATCAACGACTAGAAAGGAGATGAAAAACGTAATTCTGTACCCTGCCTTACGTTTCCATCGGAAATCAAACTCGGGTTCTCATGATTAACGTTAACATATTTAAGTGGTTAACAGTTCGCCCAATGGAGGTCGTCAATAATAAATAAAATAAATGAAATACTCACTTCCACAGGGTTACACACGACGAGATGTAGCACAGCGGCTAGCGCTGCGATGGTCAGTAGCTCGCACCTGCATGCCCTGCGACTCAAATTGACCCCATGCTTCAGGGAAGTCATAATTGTGGAACTATACACCTCATGTGGTCATTTTATAAAGATGGTCTTGCAGCCATAGCGTCTTTGGATCGGGTTTCTTTGATTCATTTCTATTCAGATTTTGATACACATATTCATATTTTTTACTATTGTGTGACTAGACACTAGATAAATTGATTGGTTTAATTATTATTGCCAATACAGTGTAGTTTAAACCTTTTTTAGTAATTAAAAAATAAAAAGAAATCTATACAGTTCATAAAAGTTATTAGCTAACCCAACCTAATACACATTTACATCAAACGATTATAATACATGAAATGACTCCCTGAATATGCAACGGATAATCAACTAAACAATTTTATTACAGAGACCGATCGCATGGTCTTATTAACTTAATGATTACATTTGTGTACCTAATGAAATTGACGCAGTTAAAAATTATAGTACACTACTTAAAATGAGTCTACCTTTATTACATTACTTACTAAAACGTTTTTGAAATACGAGTATTAAAACGAAATACTCTTATAACAGCATAGGTTTATAAACGTCTTCATTATAATAAAGAGGAAGATATGTTTGTTACAAATAAACTCATTTAAGAAATCACCATTAAAATCGTATTATCCTTGAGAAAAACACTATATTTACAAGCAGATTAAGTTGATGCGCAAATAAAGTGCAGGTTTGAGTAAATGTACTATAGAATATGGTAATTCGGAGCGTTCTTCATCTGAGCAGTGGTTGGGGGCAAGGACGTTATGTCCGCCAGGGTGGCGACGCAAGTCTTTAGTGCTCTCGTCTCGAAGCATCGTCTATTGATGCGTAAGCACTGCGAGGCAGTTTCATGTTACACTACGGTAAATTAAGATGATATCATCCGATAAGTAAACCAAGTATACACCAAGTAAATAGTAACTGAGTTTATTGGATAGTATTTTATTAAGAAAGAGAATCGAGTGAAATATTAAATAGAACAGACGAATATAACCAGCGTTAGTTTAAAAATTATAGAGCTATCATTATTACTATACTATAATATACTATACTAGAGAAATAAATGCACATAAATTCACTAATGCAATGCA
>JAMBLF010001662.1:0-47678 GCA_030578115.1 Leucoptera coffeella
TAACCATTGGCCTATATCTCATTAGTAGCTATACTAAGCGAGTGTGTATCTCACCAGATTGAGCCTATGGAATCAGTCATTAGTAGCTATACTAAGCGCTATACTAAGCGAGTGTGTATCTCACCTGGCGGCGTGTGTATGCAGATGCCTGAGCAGGTTCCCTCTCCACTGGAAGCTCCTGTCGCAGTGGGGACATCTGTACACCTGTCTCTTAACACCTTCACACTATAACTACCATTCATTCATTCACTCACATGTACATTAGTTGCACCTGTAACCATTGGCCTATATCTCATTAGTAGCTATACTAAGCGAGTGTGTATCTCACCTGGCGGCGTGTGTATGCAGATGCCTGAGCAGGTTCCCTCTCCACTGGAAGCTCCTGTCGCAGTGGGGACATCTGTACACCTGTCTCTTAACACCTTCACACTATAACTACCATTCATTCATTCACTCACATGTACATTAGTTGCACCTGTAACCATTGGCCTATATCTCATTAGTAGCTATACTAAGCGAGTGTGTATCTCACCTGGCGGCGTGTGTATGCAGATGCCTGAGCAGGTTCCCTCTCCACTGGAAGCTCCTGTCGCAGTGGGGACATCTGTACACCTGTCTCTTAACACCTTCACACTATAACTACCATTCATTCATTCACTCACATGTACATTAGTTGCACCTGTAACCATTGGCCTATATCTCATTAGTAGCTATACTAAGCGAGTGTGTATCTCACCTGGCGGCGTGTGTATGCAGATGCCTGAGCAGGTTCCCTCTCCACTGGAAGCTCCTGTCGCAGTGGGGACATCTGTACACCTGTCTCTTAACACCTTCACACTATAACTACCATTCATTCATTCACTCACATGTACATTAGTTGCACCTGTAACCATTGGCCTATATCTCATTAGTAGCTATACTAAGCGAGTGTGTATCTCACCTGGCGGCGTGTGTATGCAGATGCCTGAGCAGGTTCCCTCTCCACTGGAAGCTCCTGCTATCGCAGTGGGGACATCTGTACACCTGTACACCTGTCTCTTAACACCTTCACACTATAACTACCATTCATTCATTCACTCACATGTACATTAGTTGCACCTGTAACCATTGGCCTATATCTCATTAGTAGCTATACTAAGCGAGTGTGTATCTCACCTGGCGGCGTGTGTATGCAGATGCCTGAGCAGGTTCCCTCTCCACTGGAAGCTCCTGTCGCAGTGGGGACATCTGTACACCTGTCTCGTCCCCACCACTTGTCTCTTAATCGCCTCTAACGTGCTAGGGTTGGACTGGTCGGATGGGGTCAGGTTCCTGTAAGGGTCATATAATAACAATATTGTAGGACACTATTACAACAAAAGAACTAGACTTTTGGTAAGTACATTTAAGACTTGTGTTAAGGGTACTAGTCAACGTATATTTAAGCAATATATACTTATTATAGATTGATAAATACATATTTAATCAACATCATTAGCTTGTAGTAATCCACTGTTGGACATAGGCCTCCCCCAAATGACGCCACTTCTCCCTGTCAGTGGCCGTTCGCGTCCATTCGATGCCGGCCAACCTGCGCAGGTCGTCTTCCCACCTACTTTTATATAACATATACATTTTACATTTAATCAACAACCAGACTAGAAAGCAGAAGAAAAGCGTAGTTTTTAACTCTGTCTCCACTGGAATCGAACCCGAAACCTAATGCTTAGCGTTCAGGTGTTAAAACGTTCGAACCACAGCATCACTAGAATTTACATTATCTGGAGTGACGAGATACTATTTCAATGGTATTGTCCACCCAGAAAATGAAATTAATAATAAACACGTAACAGTCAGATAGACGCTATATTGAAAAAACGTGACGTTAGGAGTACCTATAACCGCCGAGTGTGTATGAAAAGATGTATGAATGTCAATGAAGCGAAAGTGGTCTGTCAGGATAGGGACAAATGGGGATCCGTGATCTCTTCCTACCCCTCGACAGGGAATCAGGCGTGATGTGTATGTATGTAGTAAAGACGTTTATCTTGCAACTACAAAAACACACGTAGACATAATACAACTTATGCATGACCCTTATTTGAAGACGAACATGCGAGTAATTTTTGTGTGTCAAACAAATTCACATTCTCTTCGGTGATTCAGTCATTTTTAGTTAAATATTTATTTCTGTAGGGCATTTAGGTGTGGGCCTAAGTCCTCTAATGTTTTTGCATAATAATAGTTCAATATCACTTCAGTTACATTGTGAAATTGTTCGTGAAATAGCAAAAAAACTATAAAGGTCGACATTTTTCAAGGCAAAATTTTACACATTTGCTAATTCACTACCAAATTGACACTATTACTGAAGTTATATTGAATTACGATTGTGCTAAAACGCATTAGTGGGCTAAGGTCCCTGAACGCTAATCGTGAGGTCCCGGGTTCGATTCCTGGTGGAAGCAGAGTTAAGAACCATGCTTTTATTTTGCTTTACAGTCTGGTTGTTGATTATATATGCTATATAATTATGTGCAAATGCATTAGTAGACTTTCTTTGTATGAGTGAGAAAAAAACATCGTAAGGACATTTCTTGAAATAGAAAATAGTCTGTATATCGAGACATGGTTTACCCACTGTCACGTTTGTTATTATCAGGTAAAATCTCGATTTAAAGGGACCAAAGACAATCACAAAAAAACTTACTTAATTATGGTCACACAAACTCTGACTGCCTCATAAGAGTTGTCGGTCGTGAATTCATATCATACATTTAAACAATTACATCCAAAATAACATGAATGAGTAAGGCAAAAGTGTTCTACTAGAATTTAAAATCATCCCCTGCTAGACGAACCGATGACCTGAAGAAGGTCGCTGGTAGTGGTTGGCTGAGGGTCACGAATGATCGTGTTTTGCGTACCCTTGGCGAGGCCTACGTCCAGCAGTGGACTGACATAGGCTGATTGATTGATACCTACCTATCCTTCAATAGGGAAATAGTCTCATATATATGTATGTATATGTAAGAACACACACTCACCTCATTTTCAATAGTACTTGATGCTTAGAACTAGTTTTTATATGTTTTTGAAGACTCGATGTTGTTGTGAATGATAACCTGTAAATACAGAATATATAAGTACAATAATATAATATAGTTAACCCTTGGTAGTCAGAGGTTCGGGTGTTCATCTCCGCAATTGCAAAGATAGTAATGTTATGGCCACCTCGAACCCACGTGTTGACCAGATAGTCAGTACTTAATGTGACAGGTGGTAAGCTTGGTCGCCATTTAGAAGCACTAACTATTACCTGTTTGACGAACAGGTAGGTTTCCTCACGATGTTTTCCCTCACCGTAGTACTCGGGGAATTTCGTAAATGTATTTTTATTTCGAAAAATGTACGTGAAAAATCTGAAACGTAATTTCTATTGCTACATACTACAGGGTTTCAACCCTGTACCCACTGATGTAGAGTCAAGCCCCCAATAACTGAGCTACACCGATATTCCGCTGAGGGAAAACATCGCGAGGAAACCTACCTGTTCCCCAAACAGGTAATAGTTAGTGCTTGTAAATGGTGACATGGATTACCACTGTCACATTGAGTACTGACTATCTGGTCAACACGTGGGTTCGAGGTGGCCCTAGAATTACTACCTTCGCAATTGCAGAGATGGACACCTGAACCTCTGACAACCTGGTAAATGGTCGTGAACGCGTTTGTCTTCACTACATAATATAAAACAAAGTCGCTTTCTCTGTCCCTATGTCCCTTTGTATGCTTAAATCTTTGAAACTACGCAACGGATTTCGATGCGGTTTTTTTAATAGATAGAGTGATCCAAGAGGAAGGTTTATATGTATAATAACATCCATTAAATAGTGGAGTAGGCTATATATTTTATACCAGTGTGAAGCCGGAGCGGGTCGCTAGTTTTATATAAAACTCACCGGCAGGTTTCACAAAATGGCTTCCTCTTTAATCCATTTTCTATTTTGTGTTTCTCCGAATGTTTTCTTAACGACGTCCGCCATTTAAATCTCTTATTACATACCTCACAGGTAAATGAATCTGAGACCACTGGGTTTTGCGGTTCTTTAGACTCTAACTGCACTGTGCTGGAATAATAATAATAATTGAGACACTATTACACAAATTGAACTAGCCCCTTGGTAAGTTCATTTAAGACTTGTGTTAAGGGTACTAATCAACGTATGTTTAACAAATATATACTTAATATATATATAGATAAATACATATATAGCAAGTAAAATCAACGACCAGACTGGAAAGCAGAAGAAAAGCGTAGTTCTTAACTCTACCTCCACCGGGAATCGAACCCGGGACCTCACGAATAGCGTTCAAGTGTATAACCGATCGCGCCACGGAGGTCTTTGGAATGGAGGCGTTATGTTTTAGAAAAAGTCAGAATACATATGTATTTACGTCCTTTAATCCCTTTCGGGGTGGACAGAACCTTTGAGCTACGATAAAATCTCCTAGGTCACTTTTTAGCATGAATATCGGGGTTGTGATGTCATATAGAATATTACTGACTTGTTGTTAGACAACCGAATAGATTCCATTGACCCTTAGTCCCTTAATCGCCTCCTACGACATGCCGAAAAGAACGGCAGCTAGTTAGCATCCTTTTTACGTCTCAGACAAGCACGAAACGATTTCTTTATAAATGTATATATGAAATTACATGAAATGCTTTTTATTCAACATAAGAATGATAAAATCACTTATTCAAAGTAAAAAAACATGTTCGCAAGAAAAATTGTCATTAAAATTGGATAACCTTAAATAACTTAAGTAAATCGAATTAAACTATTTAAACTATTAGCATTTCGTAAAGGAAAACCCTGCAAAGAAATGCCAAGAAACTCTTGTATGTATTTAACTCACTCATTATCAATCTTATATGTATATTCCGAGAGTGTATGAGAAGTGGTATGAATGTCAATGAAGCGAAAGTGGTCTGTCAGTGGGACAAATAGGGATCCGTGATCTCTGCCTTCCCCTTTACAGGGAATCAGGCGTGATGTGTACGTATGTACTTATGTATTTAACTTACCCATTGTCAATCTTATGCACTAAATTATAATGTCGTTTAGCCTGATTTTTCGTATGATTTCGTTCCTTACATATCATACATTCATACCGAATCGTATGTTTGTTTGTATGATACAGGTATGATGTTTCATTACTGAACGTTCTTTCACATATGTCACAGGTCAAATTGTTGCTCTGAAATTAGAATAATAATAATGGGACACTATTACACCAATTAAACTAGCCTACCCTTGGTCAGTACATTTAAGAATTGTGTTAAGGGTACTAGTCAACGTATATTTAAGAAATATATACTTATTATATATAGAATAATACATATATAGCATATATAATCAACAAACAGACTGGAAAGCAAAAGAAAAGCGTAGTTCTTAACTCTGCCTCCACCAGGAATCGAACCCGGGACCTCAGGATATGTGTTCAGGTGCCTTAGTCTACTAATGCGTTTTAGCACAAACGCAGTTCAATATCAGATCAGTAATAGTGTGAAGTTGGTACATACAAAAGTGTCAAATTTCACCACTGAACTCGGCAAAAGTGTCAAATTTCGTTTGAAAAATGGCGCATTTTGTCAGTTTTGCTAATTCACTACCAATTGATTTGATATTGAACTGTCATTTTGCAAAATGCATTAGTGGACAAAGACTCCAGGTGGTAACTGCACCACGGAGGTCATCATAATAAATTTTATGTATAGTTAATGACGTATATTTTTCCTTTCAGTGCAGTCAGAGGTTAGCATGTCTATCTCCGCAATTGCGAAGGTAGTAATTCTATGGGGCGAAAATACAACGACGAAAGGTCGCTGGTGGTACTAATTGCCAGAGGGCGAATGAGAAACACTCACCTTTCACGGAGATTGGGTCGGGAATAGATATACCAGGATTTCTTCTAATGCTGTTAGGTTTTCACATCACTTGCACACGATTTTGTAGCGATAGTTCACGAGCTCGATAGCTGGATTGATTTATTTAATTTTTATTGCGAATGCGCTGCTTCCATGCAGCGCCGATACGATACGATACGATACTATACTAATTGTCGCGACGAATAAAAACAAGGAAGGAAGGGCGAGGTAATGAAAGTGTTGCCAGGAATTGGAAGGTTTGCGTAGCCATTCACCCCGGCCGAGAGATCTCAGGTCTCAATGACAACTGAGAGAACGATACAAATGTATAGGAAATTAGGGGACATAACAACGAATTAATAACACGATAGGTGAAGTATTGGAAAACAAAAGTCCATCAATTGGAACAAAGGGAACCAAGGTACTTAGACCTTGTACAAGTTGCAATAGTTAGGCTGGACCGAATGTCCCGAGAAACCACAATAGGTAGGGTCCTAGCTATTGACAGGAAAGTGTGAGCATCGATGCTCACCAACGGCTTCGCAGTTGGTCCATAATATAAGTACATACGAATACATCAAAATACACAAATAAATTGTTATAATAAAGTGCACAAAGTGCCGACAATATATAAGAATAAATATTAATACAACAACAATAGGTATACATATATTATAACAATATAAGCAGTAGCCTAATTCATTGACTAGGCAGTGGACTAACTTTTACTACAGATCGCCTGTACACGCCCCGCTGGGTCCTCACCTCTATCACACGTACCACTCCGTCCGAGCCGGGGAAAACCCTGGTGACAATACCGAGAGGCCAATACATAGGCATAGAAAAGTCATCGTGTACCAATACGATTGTACCGACTTTAATCGACTCCTTGTTCCGCAGCCATTTAGTACGCACCTGTAAATCGTGCAAATACTCGAGGCGCCAACGCTCCCAATAGGAGCTGACCATTTGATCTAATAACGATTTACGATAGCGCAACGACCTATCCGAAATAGGTACCACAGGCAAGCTAAGCAGCGGTGACGACTGTATGAAATGCGCCGGAGTAAGCGGCTCGATCACCGGCTCCTCATGCAGCACACACAAAGGTCTCGAGTTTAATATGCTTTCGATCATATTTAGCAATGTAAGAAGCTCTTCGTAAGTTAACAACTGCTTACCTATAACGCGATACAAATGAGTTTTCAAACTTTTAATATGCGTTTCCCAAATCCCACCCATGTGAGGGGAGCGCGGTGGAATAAAGCTCCACTTAATCCTATGAACATTAAGTTCCGAAATCAACTGTTTATTAAAATTATCAGACGACAACAAATTATAAATATCACCTAACTGAGTCTTAGCTCCAACAAAATTAGTTCCGTTATCGGAATACATATAAGATACTGGACCGCGACGAGATATAAATCGCTTAAAGGCGGCGATGAACGATTCTGTAGACAAACTAAATGTAAGCTCAATATGAACAGCCTTAGTAACTAAACAAATAAACAAACAAATCCAAGCCTTTTGGCCACGTTGGCCTTTACGTCTACACAATAAAACGTCAAAGGGGCCACAGAAATCGACACCTACATGTACAAAGGCTTTGGTTTCCTGCACCCTACACGCAGGCAAATCAGCCATTTTAGGGCTCAAGTTCTTAGGATTGCATTTAAAACAAAAGTTGCAAGCATGTACACGCTGCCTAACAACTGTGCGCATAGACATTATCCAATATTTTTGCCTAATTAACGAACCAAGTAAATGCGCACCCGCATGACAATTAATCTGGTGGTAATAATCAATTAAAAGATTAGTGACGTGACTACGTTTCGGAAAAAGCACTTGATGTTTCGCCTCAAAAGGCAAATTAGAATTAGACAACCGACCGCCAATCCTAAGCATACCATTTTCGTCGAGGAAAACGTCAAGTCTACGATAAGATTTCGAAATATTTTTATTTTTAGTAGCCAAAATAACATCCGAAAAATGTAATTTTTGAACCGATAAAATTAAATATTTTTCAGCAACATCCAAATGATGCGCTTCGAGAAATTTTGATTTAGGTAATTTGTTCAAGAAAATTAAAACATAAGCGATTATACGTAACAATTTATCCCAAGTGGACACACGAAGCGATAATCTATGCAAAACTGATTCTTCAAATTCATTTTTAATTACAACGAAAGATTTAGGTGATAATTCAGGTAAAACCTCACGACTATCAGCTCTAAAACTGCTGACTGGCCAATCCGAAATCTGACTGCGCAGCCAAGGTGGACCATTCCACCATAACTCATTAGTGAGTAATTGATTAGGCAACAACGAACGAGAAACAATATCAGCCGGGTTCATCTTGCCCGGTATGTGATAAAAATGTGACGCAGGCAAGTACTCCTGGCACTTAGCAACCCTATTACTAACGAAAGTATTCCACCGATGCGGAGATGAATGAATCCACGAAAGCGCGATTGTGGAGTCCGAGAAGGCGAAAATATTATCTATACGATTACGAGACGAGAAATTATTATTAATCAACTTAACTAACTTAGCCATTAATACAGCAGCACATAACTCTAAACGTGCCAGAGTAACCACCTTAACTGGTGCAACCTTAGATTTAGAACAAACTATATTGACATGTATATTACCGCTAGAATCGACAACGTGTAAATATATGACGCAGCCGTAGGCCCTTATACTGGCGTCCGAAAAAGCAACGATAGTAGTCACCGAGTCGCGAGCTACTCCTAAATGTCTAGGTATTTTTAGCTGAGACAGCAAAGGCAGCTGGTCCTTAAATTCTTGAAAAGCATCTACAATCTCAACTGGAGGTACCTCATCCCAACCTACCTTTGAAAGCCATAAATCCTTTATCAACAACTTAGCATATAAAATGACAGGCGCAACTAATCCTAAAACATCCCATAATTTGGCCACAGTTGAAAGAATAGTGCGTTTAGTACAAATATTTTCAACATCTTTTGTAACGAACGAAAAAACATCACTACTCGTGTTATATTGCAAACCTAAGATTTTTAATGAGTCTTGTTTATCAAATTCTATTATTTGAGACAGTTGATGGGACTTAGGTATACTATTAAGAACCGCAACTGAGTTACTTGCCCACTTAACTAATTCGAAACCGCCTGATTTAAACATACAAATAAGTTGCGAAGCAGCATCTATAGCTACCTCATCGAGAAACGATGTAGTTAAATCGTCCATATAAAAATCCTGCAAACCAATGCTCGAAGCCAAAGGGAAGTTAGTACGCTCATCATTACATAACTGATGAACCGTACGCATAGCGAGATAAGGGCTAGATTTCAATCCGAATGCTACGCGATTAAATTGAAAAGCTTTCATGGGCGTAGACGCATTGAATCGATATAAAATACGTTGGTACTTGTGATGATCCTCACACAACAATATTTGCAAGTACATCTGTTTAATATCCGCAGTCAACGCAACCGGAAATAAACGAAAATTAATTAACAACAAAAACAAATCAGCTTGTAAGTTCTGACCTGTATGCAGAATATCATTTAACGATACTCCAGTGTGAGTTTTTGCACTAGCATCTAATACTAATCTAATTTTACTAGTCTGTTTGTCTGTCCGAATGACAGGGTGATGTGGAATAACATAGCCATGTTCCGTAGCCGCTTGCTGGAAAGGGATCTCATCTAGGTATCCATTATCAATATACTCTTGAATCACCTTATTATACTCCGAAGTCAAGTTTAATGACTGCAAACGCTTTTCTAACGAGTAAAACCGCCGCAATGCATTACTAAACGAGTTACCAAGCAGACTAGGATCCTTAAGAAATGGCAATGTTGTACGATAACGACCAGTAGGTAAACGACAAACCGTATTAACATAGATAGACTCACATTTTTTATCGTTCTCACTAATAAACGTATCACTAGGAAATTCCTCTAACTTAAAAAACTTATCTAAGTTACAATCTATTTCATTGTTCGAGTAACTAATAAAAGACGAAGACTCAAAAAAAGTTCTATTACGATTATTATTAACAAACGAGTTAGTGATAGGTACATTACCCGATAAAACATAACCGAACACCGTTTCCATAGCAGCCGGTGCCGGCGGCGGCGATACAATTTTGCCGCTCAACAATAAATGTGGGAACAATTCTGCACCCAAAATAAGGTCAATTTCTCCCGGCAGGTACCAGGATGGGTCCGCGAGTGGAATCCCTTTCAAGTTAGCAATCACCGTAGTATCCAAATGACACATAGGTAAATTGCCCGTTATCGATTCTACAACCAAAGCAAAAATATCGAATGAATGCAAATTATTTTTCGACTTTATTGTTAAGTAAACAAATCCTAAAATAGGACGCGACGATAGGCCGATGCCTTTCAACGACGAGTTACGTAAAGGTGTGATATTTAACTTAAGCAGTTTACAAGTTTTAATTGTTAAAATATTATTCTGCGACGCATTATCAATCAAACAACGAATCGGCATACGTAAATCAATATTAGCATTTACAGCATAAAGCGACGCAGTCGATAGTAACACCTCACAACGCCTGCCGCTCCTGCGCTCAGAATGGGCATGCGATGCACCTCCAGACTGCACACACATCGATACAGGTTCATGAGTCACGATAGCTTCATCCGCGGGCTTGGGCTTCTCGAAATGAAGCAAACTATTGTGCATTAACCCACAAACGGCGCACACGCGCGCACAATTGCATTGCGATACTTTATGTGCTGGGCTAAAACAATTAATGCATAGGTTCTTATACTTCACAAAATCAAACCTAGCTTTAGGCGATAACGATTTGAACGGTGGGCACGCGTATAAGGCGTGATCATCCCTATTACATTTAAGAGATTTATTAAAATTATTATTTAAGTTTTCTTTAGTAAAAAAGGAATGTTTGTGGACTGTACTATAATTATTATTATTTTGCGACTTAGACGAAGTTCCCGCGGCTCCCCTCTGAAAACTAGTGGAAGCGCGCTCGAGCGCCTTAGCGTGGGAATTTAAGAACTTTATCAAACCACCATAAGTAGGTATATCTATATCCCGAACCGACATTTCATACAAATGAAGAGTACTAAAATCTAATTTCTTCAAGGCAAGATTCAACAACATGAAATCTTGTAAATTATCAATTTTTAATAAATTCAAAGCTGAAACCGATGTATGAAAGTTTTCTAAAAAATTGTTAAGTGAATTAACCGAACCGTTTATCTGCCTATAATTAAATATATTATTTATGTAATGTGTCCCCAAGGACCTTTTATCTTGGTATTTATTGACAATAGTTTCCCAAATGGACGCGTAATTGTCACCAGAAGGTACATACCCAGCTATCAATTTTAAAGCAGTACCTTTTAAGCAGCCAATTAAATATTGCACCTTCTGTGCAGATGACAAAGATACATTAAGGTGAACGTTCGAGTTAAAAGATTCATAAAAAATAGGCCAATTATCCACATCCCCACTAAAACTAGGCAGCTGAACAGATGGCAATTTTATCTTCGATACTTGTACCGCGGCAACTGAGGCCGATGACTCCGCCTTAATAACAAATCTATCGCGGACACGAACAATATACGAATACAGATCCTCGAATGCACTAATTGTCGAGAAATCTGGTTCCCGCTTAGGATCATACGACATAGACAATATATTCATATCCTCGACGGCCTTAGAAAATTTATCATTTAATTCGACAATAGACTGAGATGTACAAAGGAACCTTTCTACTTTTCTACTATCGATCGAAGTATCTAATGGCATCGATTTAGCCTGATCGTGAATCCTTTGTACATGCTCAAAGTACATGTTAACTTTGGCAGCCGCGCATTTATACTTAGCCTCGGCCATGGTCCCGATACACCCAAGCTCCACCAAACCAACGAAATATGTAAAGGTATTTTATAGAAACGAAAAAGCAACGAAAATTATATACTTATATATAATTAGTACGTGTGAAAGCGATCAAACCCAACGACGAGACAAGTAAAAACGACAATTCGAAAAATGTGGGTAGGTGACAACGCGTCCGAATGACGGTGCCAACTCGACAAATACGAATAAAATATATGGAAATATTGAACGATATCAATAAATCAATACAATAAATACATAAATATAAGGACCAACCACAAATCCGGCTCGAAGGACCAAAAATATGGGGCGAAAATACAACGACGAAAGGTCGCTGGTGGTACTAATTGCCAGAGGGCGAATGAGAAACACTCACCTTTCACGGAGATTGGGTCGGGAATAGATATACCAGGATTTCTTCTAATGCTGTTAGGTTTTCACATCACTTGCACACGATTTTGTAGCGATAGTTCACGAGCTCGATAGCTGGATTGATTTATTTAATTTTTATTGCGAATGCGCTGCTTCCATGCAGCGCCGATACGATACGATACGATACTATACTAATTGTCGCGACGAATAAAAACAAGGAAGGAAGGGCGAGGTAATGAAAGTGTTGCCAGGAATTGGAAGGTTTGCGTAGCCAACGAAACCACGTGTTAACTAGATAGCTTTTAAAGTTTATAAAATGATTACCTCCACAATTACGGTGATGAACACACAAACCTACCTACTACACATGGTTTTTGTTTCTCAAAGTGTTTCTTTTTATAATAATATAATAATAAAAGCGTTTATTTACAACCACAAAAACATACACAATACAAAACGTTTACAATTAAAACTTACAAACTAGGGAATAAAACTTGTGCATGTTACTGTCGCAGCAAAAGGGTTCCAACTCAGCTGGGTATTTTGCGTTTGATAGCAAACGCAACGCTGGTCTTATGTCGGAACCATTGGAGGGCAACGTTTATATTATGAAGAATAGTGAAATAGTGTATAACTTAAATATTCAACATAAAATATATCATTTTATACATTACCTGATTATGCTTCATCTGTACATGATCAATAACATCGTCGTTATTAGAAAAGGGTATGACACATTTATCACACTTATACAATGAACTAACAAACTCATCTTTTCCCCTCAACCCCATAATCTCATTTAACACTTCCAATTTAGTCAGTTTAACCTGTTTAAAAAAATTCTCATCTGCGGGTAGGTCGAAATTTTCACCAACTACCCGCCTTTTAGTTTTTGTGTTTTTCTGTCTCTTTTTTACGGTGTTTAAAGGTATTAAGTCTTCGGATGATTCTGAATCGTATTCTCTATTGGATAAGGTTGATTTTTCTACTTTCACGTCTATTGATAATAGTGGATTGTAATTATAGTTAGTATTATCTGTTGCTTCAATTTTTGGTTTAGTTAAACTAGGGTCTAGTTCATTTGATAGTTTTGGCTGTAAATAAAGAATATAAGGTTTATGGGTGTGAGTGAAGCAAGAGATTTGTCACCCGTTCCAGGTGGCCTAATAGTCTCTGCCTATATTGAGGATGTAGAGGCGAGAATTTATAGATGTATGTATAAAGAATACATACATACATAGTTTCTTATATGAATGAAGCATACAATAGTAAATTGTAAATTATAATAATTGGACATTATAACACCAATTGAACTAGTCCCTTGGTAAGTTCATTTAATACTTGTGTTAAGGGTACTAGTCAACGTATATTTAACAAATATGTACTTATTATATATTGATAAATAGCATATAGTATATATAATCAACAACCAGACTGGTAAGCAGAAGAAAAGCGTAGTTCTTAACTCTGCCTTCACCGGGAATCGAACCCGGGACCTCATGATATGCCTTCAGGCGTCTAACCGACCACGCCATGGCGGTCGTCAAATTATGAACATGAATGCTTGAATGAAGGAATTTGCTGGAGTTTGTTGTTGGTTCTTCTGCTAAGAGACAACCAGTGTCAGACAAATGTTTTGACTTTCAATCAATGTACTGTACTTGTACTTGTATTGTATAAAAACATTTGAGTTTTAATAAAATTACGGTATTATTATTATACATTTACCCTTTGTCCCTTTTAGCAAAATTAATACAATTTAGATATTATTGACATAGAATATTTTAACAGCTTCCCAACTTATCGCCCAATAGATTCCATATACCCCTAGTCACTTAGTTGCCTCCTACAACATGCCGGGAAGAACGGCAGCTAGTTAGTATTATTTTTACGTTCTAGACTAGCATAGGACTCAAATTACCTTAGTATAAACACCTTCAAGACAGCGTTGAGAAGACTGAACTTTACTTTTCCATGTCAGAAAGTTATTTAGTATATTATCACATAGTGAACATAAAAATACTGCCATATCATACTGTATCTGAAATAGAAATACATACATTTACAATTGCTAACAGTGAGGGAAAACATTGTGAGGAAATTTACCTATCCCTTGGGATAGGTAATAGCCAGTGCCTGTATACGGCGATACGGTTCACTACCTATCTCGTTGGGTGCTGTCTATCTAGTGAAACGCGGGCTTTGAGTGGCTCATACCTACCTTGTATTTCAAATTATGGAGATGGGAACTCAAGCCTTGGACTACCCCACCACAATAAAAAGTGACTTTGTATACACAAGTCAAGAAGTGTGTGCATATAAATACAGACATGTTGATATTTGAATGTTAATGAAGCGAAAGTGATTTTTCACTTCTATAAGTAAATGGGGTTGATGTGTATATATACTTCCTTTTTTATTTGTGGCTTAATAGTCAGAAACTTGAGTGTCCTCCGAAATTTCAAAGTCATGTTAGGTATGAGCCACTCAAAGATCAGGATTCACTAGATAGACAGCATATAATATTTCCATACATATACAATACATATATCTTTATATTGAATGATGAAAATAGTTAGAATGTGATAAGGGAAGGTTGCAGTTTGGAAGAAGATGTAGTGAATAAGATTGAAAAAGGCATGTTTCGATGGTTTGGACATGTTATGCGGATGAATGATAGTAGATTGATGAAAGGAATACATGTGAGTGAAGTGGAAGGGTGATTATGACAGTCAGATAGAAGCCATATTGAAAAAGGGGACGTTAGAAGTACCTATAACCGCCGTGTATATCTCAACTATCCTATGTACATATCCATTGTATTCCTGTAAGGAACTGGCCCTATTGTCTCGGTCCCTCAGCCAATCGTAGTTCAAAGTTCGGGCTGTCACTAGGTTAGAGATTAGGAATATCGTATGAGGAGGTGTTTGAATGTCAATGAAGCAGAAGTAGCTTGTCAGAATCAAGGCAAATATGGATCTGTGTTCTCTACTTAAGGCTGTGTAGGGAAACAGGTGTGATGTGTATATTGGTCATTCAATCCCATTAATATAGCATATTGCTAACAGGTTTCTAGCCCATCACAGAGTGAGATACGCAGAGGATATCATATACAGGATAATGAGAAGTTGAATGATCATCATCACAATATGTACATTCATTATAATGTTCCCTTACTGAATATGTGACAATCAAGATTGGAAATTTACAGCTTAAATGACAATTATAAAAGAATATAGACTAGTAGAATAGTTTAGGTGTTATTCAGGTATTATACTTTTATTCTCTAAGTAAAATGAAAAAAATAAAACTGAATAAAAATATCAATAAATCTTCTTCCCAACATTTTTACACTTATTCAGCATTTTTTATGCAACAAAAACCTAACAAATGATAAATCAAAGCAAGAAATACACTTATTTTTACCATACATACCCCAATTTCCATTAAAATACTGTAAAACAAAATCTTTTTATCGTGATTTTCAATCTCAGATATATTTTCACTAGAACTAAGACAAGCCATACATGTGCTTTTATCTGGTTTCTCCATTGTTAGTTATTGTTTTAAAACATTCTTTTACACAATGTTCATTCAATAAATCGAAATAAATCAATAAAATAATTTGTTTACAAAACGTAAACAATATATATTTTTTATTACACAAGAGAAAAATAACCAAAGTGACGGACGAAAAGAGGGCGATTATTTTACTAAAGACACGTAAAGTAGAGAAAATCATAATACATAAATTGCAAACTGGAAGTACTGATATTAATTATAAAATATTTATGTGTTGGATAGAGTATTTATTAAGGAAAATTTTAAGTTGCATAATCTCACTTTGCAACCACTAGGGGAGGAGAAGCAGTGAAAAAAAAAAACTACAATACTTTATTTTGGTATAGAGTTTTTCATCAACATTCAGGAAAATTTACTAAAACCAAAATCAAAATCAAAATCTATTTATTTGTGAAACATGTGTACAAAAGATCTTAATCTAAGTTACAGGGTCTCAACATGCTCTGCCGTCATGCTTCGGCGTACAAATCAATTATAAAAATGTCAAAAAATAAATAGTTAAAAATAAAATTACATTGCAATTATAAATCAAAAGTATAAATAGTCAATGTCAAAATATATTAAGTGCATCATATAATTATCGATTAATCAGCAATTATAAAAATGTCAAAAAATAAATAGTTAAAATTAAAATTACATTGCAATTATAAATCAAAAGTATAAATAGTCAATGTCCAAATATATTCAGTGCATCATATAATTATCGCTTAAGAGATTTATCATTAAAAAATTCTGTAATTCTGTAGAATAGTAAGCTCTATCTAGTAGGAGCTTCTTAAGCTGAACTTTGAACACGGCCAGCAGCTCTATCTGTTTCAGTGACCTAGGCAAGGCATTAAAGACACGAGTCGCCATCCCTGAAACATTGTTTGAAACGCAGGCGGTTCGGTGTCTCGCCGTAATTATATCAAACCTATGCCGTTGCCGCCTATTCTGAACAAATAAATTTCTATTCAATGCCACAAAAACACAAATTTCGAATATATAGAGAGAGGGAAATGTCAAAATTTTTAAATCTTTAAAGTGCTCCCTACAACTGTCCGTTGGCTTTAAGTGCTGTACTGCTCTTATGCATCTCTTTTGCGCCTTGAAAATCATTTCTCTTTGTGAGCAATTTCTCCAAAATATAATACCGTACCCAAGTGTTTAATCTTAAAAAATTAGGCTCTAATAACAATCCCAATTTGCATCAAATTGTCGCAGGCACGGCTGTTATCAATATAAATTTAAAGAAGATAGTTTCATGATATGTTAATATATTTTTTTGTTCGTTAAGCAGGAGCAAAAAAGAATTACATACATACATACACATCACGCCTAATTCCCTGTAGAGGGGTAGGCAGAGATCACGTATACCCATCTGTCCCGATCCTGACAGACCACTTTCGCTTCATTGACACTCATACATCTTCTCATATACACTGCGCGGTTATAGGTAATCCTAACGACACCTTTTTCAATATAGCGTCTATCTGACTGTTATGTCTTATTAGGCCGGCCCCTACGTAACCGCCTTTCTGCTTCACTCCTATATATTTCTTTTGTCAATAAAAAAAGAAGTAATTTCAAAATAAGGCTAAATAAAGAATAAATAATAGAAGAATAAATAGATAATAATAAGGTGAAGAGTTAGGTAAATACAGTCTTAAACAAGGTGTTCACACTCACTCAAAGCTCACGCATAATGTAATATATACATAATTATAACATACGTGTTTATATATCATAGACATAGATAACGGATCCCCGTTTGTTGATCCAGGCAAACCGCAGTCTTATAATGGTATTAATTATTACACACTCCTTTTATTCTCGTCGGGGGTGGGCAGAACCTCGGAGAGATAACATCTTTTAATTCTTTTTAGCATTATGACTTTTTTTCAAGAATAATATTATATAAATTTAATTAGTTTTCTTAAATATTATATATATTGGGACTGTATTGGCATTTATTTATCGCCCAATAGCTTCCATTTCATTATTATTAATATAAATATATGTAGATGTGAGTCAGTTGATGAACTAATGAATTTAATAAAGTAAGATTTTAATTGTATTTTTACACAATCTACTTTGTGGTTTAATTACCTGAGAAGTTCAGCGTAGCTCAGTCGTTGGATCTAAACTCTTAATTAATGGGTTCAGGGTTCAAAACCTGGTGTACCAATGGAAATTTTCCATAAATTCAGGTTCTGTACAAATGCAGATAAAATCATTAACGTTATAAAAAAACTTTTTCAAAATACAACACTTACGATGAGGGAAAATATCGAGAAGCAAAATACCTGTTTCCTGGACAGGTAATAGTCAGTAGCGACTGTAGCCCAGTGGGTAAGACCTCTGACTTCTTATGAGAAAGGTCCTTGGTTCGAATCCCGGCTCTGGCATGTACCAATGAATGAAATTTAAATACTATGTGTTTTTTCTTTACGTACATTATTTACTGTCACTTACATCGCGAGGAAACCTGCCTATTCCTCGGGATCGGTATTAGCCAGTGCCCATAAACGGCGATAGAGTTCACTACCTATCACGTTAGATGCTGTCTATCTAGTGAAACGCGGGATTTCAGTGACCCATACCTAACATGCCCTCGAAATTACGGAGATGAGTACTCAAGCCTCTGAATTTTGATTTTCTGAGCAAGGGCTAATGGTCGTGAACGCTTTTGACTTTGTTCGTCTTTTGTACACAGAAAATCTGAAAATTATATTCCATTTACAATTTTGAGAGACTCGCGATTTTTATTCATTTTACAAGAAAACGTAACTTATCGAATATATTATACAAACTATTAACTTTTATTTCCATTATTTTCCTTTTTTTATTACTTAAATTAATTTTTTGTAATGTCTATTTTCATGTGACAAAATACCTCTCAAATCACTATTAATTCGAAAATATTCGACGTGCATTTTTAAAAGGCTGCATAATGATGGATAATGGATTTTTGCATTATTGTAAAAAATAATGATTCTAATTTGTGTACCGTCAACGCTAAAAGTGCACTCCCAGTAACTTTTTATAAGGTTTACGTTTATAAGAACAAAAGACAATATTTTCCATTTCGAAGCACGCGAACGTATAGTGGCCATGACAATGCATAGTGGCGCCAGTTTTAAAATGGAAATATTGTCTTTTGTTCTTTTTAACTACAACCTTATAAAAGTTATTGGGACTGCACTTTTAGCGCTGATTGTACATATGAGTGTATATATTTTAACTTATATGTATGCTTTAGTTACAGTCTAACACACATGGACATATCATACACACATACGAATCACGCCTGATTTCATATATAGGGGTAGGCAAAGATTACGGATCCCCATCTATCTCGATCTTGACAGACCACTTTCGCTTCATTTCCAAACCACAATTTTCAACATAAACCTTTTTGATAGAAATTTAGGACATGAAAAATATTGAAATGTTGAAACCAAAAATATAGCTAAACATACAGCACAGTTCGGCTTGGATTGAGACTGTTATTTTGGTGTATATTCTCGTTCGTTAATATAACTGTATGTATATACATATGTATAGGCTTATTACTGCCTATACATACACGTATAGGTAAGCCTATAGGCTATAGGCGTTGGGTAAACTTGGATGCATTGCCCGAGGCAGGGTGGAATGTTTTATTTAAACATTCGCAGGGGGCGTGCCTTAAAGGGTTAGTTAGTTAGGGTTGTCAATGAAAAATATTTATTTATTAAATAACATATATAACATATACACTTACGTCCTTCAATCCCTTTCGGGGTGGACAGAAACTCAGAAATATAGAATTTCCTAGGTGATTTTTTTGCATAAATATTGGGGTTGTGATGTCATATGGAACGTTGGTGACACGTTGCTAGTTTATGACCCAATTGATCCCATTAAACACTAGTCCCTTAGTCGCCTCTTACGACATGCCGGATATAATTGCAGCTCGTTAGCATTCTTTTTACTTCCCAAAATAGCAAGCAACCTTAAATTAAATTTTAGTAAAAACAAAATTTAAAAATTACTAAACTACAGGATTAAAATAAAAGAAGGATTTATTAAAGAAAAACAAAACAAACATTTTCACAACCACAAACCGTTGCGGGGTAGTCAGAACTTTGCGTGTCTATCTGTGGAAGTACGAAGGTAGTGATTCTATGGTCACCTCGAACCCACATGTTGACCAGATAGTCAGTACTCAATGTGATGGGTGGTAAATATTGTTTTCATTTACAAGACTAAAATTTAACTAATTCATTATACCGAAAAATTGGTAAGTTTCCTTACCATTCATAAAAACATATATGATTATCGGATAAAAAATATATATTAGAAAAAAAAATCTTTAGATAATTTATTTTGTAATTTGCCAGATAGCAAAAAATCCCTGGGGCTGGAGTTTCTTGTTGGTTCTTCTCCAAGCTAGGACTTCCGAACCAACAGTAGAGTCATAGTTGTAAGACAACTAGCGTCACTCATTACTCATTAATATATCTCGACGTTCATTGAATGTACTATTACTGTACTTATATTATAAAAGAATAATTGAAATTAGATGTTTAATAATAATATACACTATTACACCAATTGAACAAGCCCCATGCTAAGTTCATTTAAGAATTGTGATAAGGGTACTAGTCAACGTAAATTTAAGAAATTCACACATATTTTATATAAATAAATACATATATACCATATACAGGGTGGCGCATTCAAAACGGTCAGTATGGGAAAGTCTGAAACTAGAAGAGATATAAAGATTGGTTCTTAGGAACCATGTCACCGATTTTGATAAAAATAAAAATTGCATTCATACTTTCTTTGAAAAAAGAACTGTATCCAGTACGGGAATCGAACCCGGTTGGATTGAAAAAATAAATTGGCCCTTTTCACTTTTTCTTTTTAAATATCGATTGTGTAGGTCTTAAGCTGTAAATGTCTCTATGAAACATGGTGTCGAAAATGAATAAAATGCATTGTTTTAGCATACTTTAGTTTATCATAGTAGTTTACATACACCGCGCTGTAACAATATTCAACAGACATGTAAAATTGTCTCTATGGCTGTTTGTAGGTTTGTACTTCTCTACTTGTTACATACACCATATCATGTGGCATTAGCATTGCATTAATCCTTTTGTTATCTACAGTAACCAAAAATATTATTATTATTGAATAGTCCACTTAAAGTGACGTGTTAAACCATGATAGAAAATTTCTTGTGGGATTACGTTAAGGATGAATTTTACAAAACAAGCTATGACACCATTGAAGACCTAAAACTAGCAATAAAGACAATTGTAACGCAAATTCACCAAATGAAAATACAAAATTCAATAATAAGATCGTTACCTAAACGTGTTGAATTTGTATTGAAAACAACGGTGATCACTTAGAAAACCTACTATGATAAACTATAGTATTCTAAAACAATGCATTTTATTCATTTTCGACACCATGTTTCATAGAGACATTTACAGCTTAAGACCTACACAATCGATATTTAAAAAGAAAAAGTGAAAAGGGCCAATTTAGTTTTTCAAACCAACCGGGTTCGATTCACGTACTGGATACAGTTATTTTTTCAAAGAAAGTATGAATGCAGTTTTTCTTTTTATCAAAATCGGTGACATGGTTCCTAAGAACCAATCTTCGTATCTCTTATAGTTTCAGACTTTCCCATACTGACCGTTTTGAATGCGCCACTCTGTATAATAACTATATAAAACATACTAATACTCATGATTAATAACAAAGGGGACTTATCGCGTATGTTTTTAAATAATAAAGTTACCTTTATTAACCCGACGTTTCGGCTACGTTGCAGCAGCCATGGTCACGGGCAGACTGACGACGCATATTTCTTCGCCTCCAATACTAATACTGTGGATACAGTAATGTATTGAATGAAAAGTGGCATTTTTTATAACTAACAATGTATGAATATCGTCCCTTGCGATGTAGTCAAAAGATCGAGTACTTACCTATGTATCTTTATAACCTATTGCTTATTCTAGAGAATATTCGGGTTTCTTCATTATCGTTAGCGTTAACGTACTTTATTTCTTACAAATTTAGAAAACTGTAAAGAAGAATTATTGGATATCCAATTATATTTAGCTTGTTGAGAATAACTATCTAAGAAATTCTTACACGGTTTTCAATTATAGATACTATTATTTCAAAAAAATAAAAGAAAAATGAAACCAATGATGAAAAATGAACTCGATAAATACATATTATAACGAAGAAAACTTTTTAAAAAGAAAACCCGCAATCTTATTAATATTTCAATTTTTCTATTATATAACGTATGTTTATTTATAAATAAATATAGATTTTTCCCAAAATTCCATAAAAGTAAATTTATTAATAAAAATGCCAACCCTATCTAAATAAAGGCGGTGCCACACGGAACCCCGCCTGGAAAATTTTAGGGCGTGACTCCACGAACACATTTCATGAATTTCAGTGTTTCAGCAACCAGATTAATGGATAAAGTGTCTTTAGTCATATTGTGAAGAGTCGAAAAACAATTTGAAATACAAATAATAGTCAAAAAAATAATATCAAATTTGCGTATTATGAAAAAATAAACAAAAAAAGTTATATTGTGTGAGTTAAGAACATTTGAGTATAAGATATCTATTTTGTGAATGGTCAAAAAAGTACATTAAATTTTGCAACTGTGTATTGTGAAGAAATATTAACAAAATTTTCTGTGTGAGTGAAGAAAATTGGATAAAATATCAATTTAAATTTTCATTGAAAATAATTGAATCAAGGAAAAAAAGTAAAAACATTACTTCATACACAAATTAAAACTAAAAACTTAGAGTACCTACTTATACAAATAAATTTATATAGAAAATATCTTTATAGTCATCGCTGTCAGAGGGGTGTAGGGTTCCCAAGACACTGAAAGCATTTTTCATCTAGTTTTCGATTTTGTAAAACTAAAAATCCATTGAGTGTAAATGAAGAAATATTAGTAACTTAAAACATATATTAACATATAAAAAATAACATAAAACTTTTTGGTATATAAAATAAGATTTATAACTGTAATAGAAGAGTTAAAAGTGATTTACAGTGTTGTGTTTCTAAGGGTTTGTCTACCCCAAAAGGGATTAAAAAGCGTAAGTATCCATTTGTTGTAAACATAGATAAATGAAAATCAAATATACAACGGTACCCAGGTGAGTGAGACCTCTGACTTCTTAAGACCTCCAGGCCAGGGTTATTATTTATTATAATGTATTATTTATATATTATTTATTATATATAGAATTAAGTTCTAGGCCAGGGTTGGAATATCAGCACGGGCATGTAGAAATACAAAATGTGATTATCATTTAGGTGCTTAATTTACCTACCGGTATTTACCTAACGGTATGGGAAAACATAGTGAGGATAAATCAGGAGAGGTAATAGCCAGTGCCTGTATACGGCGATACGGTTCACAATATCACGTTGGGTGCTGCCTATCTAGTGAAACGCGGGCTTTGAGTGGCTAACCTAACATGGCTCTGAAATTTCAGAGATGATCTCTTAAGTCAAGTCAAAAAAAAGAGAGTATATACACAAGTCGAGAAGCGTACCTATGTAATTTTTTTCTGATCGTGTGCTAGCAAATGATAAATCTTCGTGAAGTGAGCGTGTTTGTATGTTATTACATACTTACAAACCTCCCTCTCCTGGTTTATATGTACAGTCAGCGCTTAAAGTGCAGTCCCAGTAACTTTTCATAAGGTTTAAAGTTTTTAGGAACAAAAGACAATCCTTTACATTTTAAAACTGGCGCTACTAATGCATTGTCATGGCCACTATACGTTCGCGTTGCGAAATACACCGACTACTACGTTTAGAGAAAACCTACCTGTTTCTGAACAGGTAATGGTCAGTTCTTGTAAATGGTGACACGGCATACCACCTGTCACATGGAGTACTAAATATCTGGTCAACACGTGAGTTCGAGGTGGCCATAGAATTACTACCTCCGCAATAATTGTTAATAGTCCTGAAACTGTTTTCATTTGTTTATCTAAGCAGCTTCAAGTTTTACTTTATTATCATGTTATTTGTTGACCAAAGCCTTATACCTCTTAGTATTGTAGGTATCAATTCACTAATGACACCGGGGTTGCTATGACTAAAGGGGTCGATACAGTGTTAGTTTGGGACTATTTTGGGGTAACTAGTTTATTGGAATCCAATAAACTAGTTAGCCCAATATACGTCCCAAACTAACACTGTATCGACCCCTTTAGTCCTACGGTCCGAAAAAGTGCTTGGTCATAGCAAAGCCGGTGTCAATAGTAAATTGATCGTCCGTTTACTTTGAGTAGATTACCTATACTAATGCATCGAGTATTTTAGGTTATATTACATAGATAAGGGTGGTTTTACACTAGAGCAGATAGCTAAAGTATTTTGGACATAATTATAAATTTTCTGTCGTATATGGTTCGTCAACAAAGTCAGCAGCTCAGTGAAAGTTGAAAATATAAATAATTATTTTCGGCTGAATATTTAGTCAGTTGTGATGCCAAACTGGCTAAATATGTTCGCTTTGGGATAAAATTTAGATCCTCAACTGGAACGAACCGAAGAACAAGGAAGAGAAGAATTGGGGCTTCGATTTCGTTTTTCTTCGATAGTAGCGGCTGGCAGCGTTGGTGTAACCATGGCAATGGAATAACAAGAAGTGCAAACGCCATGGCATCAGTGTTTGTACTTCAGCCGACATAACCTTAGTGGTGAAAGGCTTAATAAAGAATTAAAATAATAATAAATTTTATTTTTAAGTAATTACAAAAATTTACATATAAATTCATTAAACTTCATTTCCATTGGTACATGCTCAAGCGGGATTTGAACTCTGGACCGGATACAGAGTCAAGCCCCAAACAACTGAGCTACGTCGAATTACGAATTTCCGAAATGCGTCAAATACTTAACATCGTGAGGAAACCTACCTGTTCCCCAAACAGATTATAGTTGGTTCTTGTAAATGGAGACATGGCTTACCACCTGTCACATTGAGAACCGACTATCTGGGCCTTTACTCCACTAATTAACTTTGACAGCCACACAACTGCGTCGCTACTGCGTTACTGCTGCGTCTCGGCTGTAAAAGTGGCACTCTGCAAATATTTTGATCTGCCACAGTTGTGCCTCAATAGCGAGTGGCGCTTCAGTGGCAACTCAAGTATAGAAATGTCAATAGTGGAGTACCAAATAAAAGGCTATTGAACTGACATTGACGAACGTTTGATTAGTGGAGCAGCCTTTTTGTACTTCAGACGCAGAAGTACTTCAGATGTAGTTCGATTGCGCCATGATTCAGTGGCCAAAATTTGTTAGTGGAGTGCCAAATGTGTTAAATTACGGCCACTGAAGTATTACAGTATCGATACTGAAGTAATATTGTGGCTAAAATAAATTAATGGAGTAAGGGCCCTGGTCGACACGTGATTTAAGCTGGCCATAGAATCAATACCTTGGTAATTACGGAGATGGACACCTAACCTATGACTACTCGGCAAGAGATAATGGTCGTGAACGCGTTTTGTATGTATAAAAACCACTGGTCGAATGATAGCAGATTGACAAAAGGAATATATGTGAGTGAAGTGGAAGGGCGGTTACGTAGGGGCCGGCCCAATAAAACATATAACAGTCAGATAGATGCTATATTGAAAAAAGGTGACGTTAGGAGCACCTATAACCACCGAGAGTGTATGAGAAGATGTATGAATATCAATGAAGCGAAAGTGGTCTGTCAGTGGGACAAATGGGGATCCGTGATCTCTACCTACAGGGAATCAGGCGTGATGTGTATGTATGTATAAAAACCAGTGGTTGACCACCCTTATTATTCGATAGGGTGTCCATGATACGATAGTTTACGTTTATCGTCCATTTAGAAATGACACCCCATTTGTTTATTTAAAGGATGTCGTGGGAACGAATTTCGTAGACTGGGATCTAAATTGAACGCTAACTAGCTGCCATTCTTCTCCACATTGTAATGAAAATCATTTTTTTAAAAAGTTAACAACTGTTTTTTAGTTTTATTTTTAATTTAAATAAACTACTCTTATATAAAACGAATAGGTAGAGAAAAATACATTTTTTTAAATAAATAAACTAATTTTTGGTCAAATCACGTAAGTTTTAAATAATAAACTTACCTTTATTAACCCGTCGTTTCGGCTACGTTGTTAATCATGAGTATAAATCGCGAATCTCTTAAAACTATAATTTTTGTCAAGTATGTAAAAAGACTATAGTTCGGCGTAGCTAAGTCGTTAGGGGTTTGAGTTAGTATCAGTGAGTACAGGGCAAATCGAAATAAAAGTTAGGGTTGCGATGTCATAATGGAACATTGGTGACAGATTGCTAGCCCATCGCCCAATAAATTATTTACCCCTAGTCGCCTCCTACGACATGTCGGGAAGAACGGCAGCTAGTTAGCATTCTTTTTACGTCCCAGACTAGATAATAAAACTATGTAATATATATAAATTACTTTTTATCGTCATATAAATACGTTATCATTAATACAATCAAAGTGTTTTAAATTGATTGTTTTTAAACCATTAATATTCATACTAGTTTGACAGCTAATATTTTATTCATACATCACGCTTATTATAACTCAAGGGGTGAATAGAAACATATGCACATATACATATGTTCACGACTTGAAATCTTATTGGAGATGAACAGAACTGCAGATACATACATCTATTTGGTCTTATTTCACATTCGATATTATCATACATACATATATTCACGCTTCTACGTCCCCCAACGGGATAAGCATAGACTTTCGATCGTCACCTGGAACGGGTGACAAATCTCTTGCTTCACTCACACCCATTAACCTTCCCATACATGCTCTGTTCTTCACGCTACACCCGCCTTGAGAATATTTCCAATTTGATCTGTATAAGTTCTACGCGGCCTACCCCGTCCAACTACCTTAGTTTTATAATTTCATATGCATAAATGAACATTTTTCCATGTAAGTTAGTTAAGCCGTTGGATCAAAGCGGTTCTCGAATGGCGGCCGCTTCTCGGTAAACGTAGTGTAGGACGCCCCCCTGCTAGATGGACCGATGACCTGTAAAAGGTCGTTGGTAGTGGTTGGCTGAGGGCCACGAGAGATTGTGTTTTGTGGCGTACTCTTCGGGAGGCCTACGTCCAGCAGTGGACTGACATAGGCTGATTGATTGATTGAAGTTACTAAAGGGTCATGGTTTGAAGTGGCCTAAAACGATTACAATCCTTAGTTGATGACAGACTCACAACCTCTGACCACCCTAAAGATAAACCCTTTCGTAATAGAAAAGCTTCACCAATACACATTAAGAAAAGAAGCTAGTTTGATTCCGTTAAGTCCCAATTTAACAAAAAACACCTTTTATTTAACTTAGGGTGTCAAAGTTAACTTAGTACAAAGGCGATAAGTAATTACTTTAAGTTTCCTTTTACAAGTTTTTTCTTTGTATCTTTTACAAAGGATTAATTCTCTATTCTTTCTTACGGGTCACGAGTGGAAAGTCGGTTACGTAGGGGCGGCATAAATATACGTATACTAGCGACCCGCTCCGGCTTCGCACGGGTATAAAATAAATAGCCTACTCCACAATTTAATGGATGTTATTATACATAAAAACCTTCCTCTTGAATCACTCTATCTATTAAAAAACAGCATCAAAATCCGTTGCTTAGTTTCAAAGATTTAAGCATACAAAGGAACATATGGACAGAGAAAGCAACTTTGTTTTATACTATGTAGTGAAGCATAATAGGGGTTGCGATGTCACATAGAACATTGGTGACAGGTTGCTAGCCCATCTCTCAATAGATTCCATTTACTCCTAGTCCCTTAGTCAGTGTTTTATGATATATAAACGTATGAATGTCACTTCGACGTAGCTCAGTTGTTTTGGACTTGGCTCTGTATCAGTGGGTACAGGGTTCAAATCACGCTTGAGCATGTATGTACTAAATCGTCAACACGTGGGTTCGAGGTAGCCAAATAATTACTACCTTCGCAATAGCGAGAAGGATACCTGAACCTCTGACTACCCCGCTTGGATCGTGAACGCGTTTGTCTTAGTCTCGATATGCTATATGGAACATCAGTGACAGGTTGCTATCTCATCGTCCAATAAATTGTCACATAGATAAATTAGTCGACATACATACATACACATCACGCCTGATTTCCTGTAGAGGAGTAGGCAGAGATCACGGATCCCCATTTGTCCCGATCCTGACAGACCACTCTCGCTTCATTGATATTCATACATCCTCTCATACACTCTCGGCGGTTATAGGTACACCTAACGTCACCTTGGTTCAATATAGCGTCTATCTGACTGTTATATGTCTTATTAGGCCGGCCCCTACGTAACCGCCCTTCCACTTCAGTCATATATATGTATATTCCTTTTGTCAATCTGCTATCATTCATCCGCATAACATGTCCAAAATTAGTCGACTAACAAGTAAAATTTCCCTTTAACCAGACTGACATATAATCTGTCAGTCGATTTGTTGACTTTTAATATTTAATAGGGCATCATACACTATGAATTCATTAGTGCAATGTTACCCTTTTGGATTATAACCGTGGGGTTCGATTCCCGGCGGGGTCACTGGTATTTGGTAGGTAAACGGTGTGTTTGCATAACAATTAATAAAGTTTTGTTGCCTAAAAGCGCATCGTAAACCGAAGGGTGAAGTTTTTATGGTAAGGGACGTAAATATAGTTCCTTATATCCTTTACGGTGTGTCCAAAATTTTTGACATATAAAAACATCTTATTGGTCACTGTTTAGCATGAATTTTGGGGTTGCGATGTCATAATGGAACATTAGTGACACATTGCTAGTTCATCACCCAATAGATTATATTCACCCCTAGTCTCTTAGTCGCCTTCTACGACATGCCGGGAAGAACGGCAGCTAGTTAGCATTCTTTTGACATCCCAGCTAGCACGGATGTAGGAAAATATCGTGAGGAAACCTGCTTATTCTTCATAATAGACAATAGTCTATAAGACGGTGATTATATAAACTATCTGTCATGATAGGCTGTCTATCTGCCGAAACATACTACACTGATACTACATTATAATTATGTTTCTGTATAATTTCTTTTGTAACTGGTACTGGGCAGAAAATCCTGAAAGCCGGAGTTTCTTGTTGGTTCTTCTCCGAGCCAGGGCTTCCGAATTAGTTGAATTTCAATGCTACGAGACAACCAGTGTCAGGCAAATGTTTTGACTTTCAATGAATTTACTGTACTTGTACTTGTGTTGAATAAAAACATTTGACTTTGACTTTGAAACGTTGGTTCTACTCATTAATTCTGTACTTGTAGATATACACGCGAACCTCTGACTACACCCCAAGTGTTAATGGTCGTAATGTTTATAGAATCTAACATTAGTAAGTATTAAGTCCCTATTTTTCAGTTTGTCACTTGTTTATATCATAAGTTTTGTTAGGCCTAGTATTTAGTACTATCTATAATCGCCGAAAGTGTATGGTGCTTGGACATGTTATGCGGATGAATGATAGCAGATTGACATAAGGAATATATGTGGGTTAAATGGAAGGGCGGTTACGTAGGGGCCGGCCCAATAGGACATATGACAGTCAGGTAGACGCTATATTGAAAAAGGGTGACGTTAGGACTACCTATAACCGCCGAGTGTGTATGTGAAAAATAGTGTTTCGTATTATATGCCTAGCATACAAGGGTTTATGGTCGTTATTCTTGTAAATGCAAGAATATACATCACACATCACGCCCTTTTCCTTCAAAGACATAGGCAGATATCTCGGATCCCCATTTCTCTCGTTGGCAAACCACTTTCGCTTTGACATCAATAGGCCTCATACACAAAACAAAACAAAAAAAAACCAAACGCATTCACGACTATTAACCCTTGCGGGGTAGTCAGAGGTTCAGGTTTCCATCTCCACAATTGCGAAGGTAGTCATTCTATGGCCACCTCGAGCCCACGTGTGTACCAGATAGTCAGTACTCAATGTGACAGGTGGTAAGCCATGTCGCCATTTACAAGCACTAACTATTACCTTTTCGACGAACAGGTAAGTTTCCTCACGATGTTGTCCCTCACCGTATAATTCGATGCATTTCGTAAATTTGTTTTTATTACGAAAATGTACATAGAAATTCATTAAAATTAATTTCCATTGGTACATGCTCAAGCGGGATTTGAAAGTACATTTAAGACTAGTGTTAAGGGTACTAGTCAACGTATATTTAAGAAAGCCTCATACACACTCGGCGGTTATAGGTACTCCTAACGCTACCCTTTTTCAATAAACAAACAGTTTAGTAAATCTCGGCTTATTTTGGTCTTTACCCCTATTGTTTACCTCCCTGAGGGATTAAATCGTAATGCGTCAGTTAATAATTAATTTCACAACCCCTTAACGGGAAATGGAGATATTTTTATATCTATAAAACATAGATATTTTGCATAAACATAGGCTTTACGACTTGTGTGTACACACTTTTTATTGTGTCTGGGTTATCAGAGGCTTGAATGCCTATCTCCGAGATTTCGAAGGCATGTTAGTATGGGTCACTCGAAGCCCGCGTTTTACTAAAGACAGCACCCAACGTGATAGGTAGTGAACTGTATCGCCGTATACAGGCACTGGCTATTACTTATCCCGAGGCATAGGTATCCTCACGATTTATTCCCTCGCCGTAAGCGGTTGTAAACTATGTACGTAAATGAAAAACACACATTTATTTTTCATTCATCGGTACATGCCAGAGCCGGGATTCGAACCTAGGACCTATCTCATAAGTAGTCAGAGGTCTTACCCACTGGGCTACAGCCGCTATTATATACATATTATGATACCTATATAATTACATACATAAATATTCACGTTCTTTAATTCCATTCAATAGTTATCTAGGTCACGGTTTTGCCTAAATATTGAGGTTGCGATGTCATAATAGCACATTGGTGACTTGTTAGCCCACCGTCCAATAGACTTTATGTACCCCTAGTCCCTTAGTCGCCTCCTACGACATGCTAGAAAGAACGGCAGCTAGTTAGCATTCTTTTTACGTACCAGCTTGCAAGGGTAAATAATATGCCGTCTAAAATAAGTTCGAGCGAAGCCGCGTTTCATTCCTTTTTAATATAATTCAAGGTTTTTTCGTGTATATTATGTATGTATTCACGTACAAATTGAAGGGTGACAAATCTTTTGTTAAGCTACATATTGTTAAACCAGTGCTATTGGGGATGTGAAAGGAATGCAAACTTAGTGCCTTTCTTCCGTCATGTAGATAGGCAAGTATAGGAATTATACATAGTTTTCTTTGGTATATATAAGCAATTAAAATAGGCCATATAATCACTGCCAGTTTTGGTATTACATACTTGTACCTCTGAATAGTATTTTATTATCTGTGTTTCTGACTTACAAAGGTTAAATATAAAAAGACATACGCGTTCACGACCATTAACCTTGCGGGATATTTCAGGTGTGCATCTCCGCAATTATAAAGGTAATTCTATGATAATACGTTGGTTTCCCTCACTGCAGTATTTAAAGCAATTAAAAAATTTTAATAATACAACACAATACAAAACGTACATAGAAAAACAGAAAAATTCATTTTCATTGGTACAAGCTCGGAGTTTTGAACCCTGTACCCACTGATACAGAGTCAAATCTTAACGACTGAGCCGCCGAATTACAAAGGTTAATATTTTGTATACTAAACCGTCCATATAAGACAGTGTTTGTGTACACAACGCTGGTATTCGATCAGCCCCTGACACTGTGCAAACAATCTGCGTTTCGTGTACTTAATACATCCCTAAGCCGATTTTATTCACCGCCGCAGGGTGTTAGGAAATAGGATATAAAAAAGGAATGATTTCATAAAGATTTGTAGAGTTTTGCTACTTTTTACTTTAATTTATTCGGAATATTGGTGACAGGTTGCTAGTCCATCGCCTTTTGATTGTATACGGAAGTTTATAAATCCTTCATCGAACTAACCTATCTATAAATAACAACCTTTGTAGGTAAATGATTGTTTTTTAGTAACTTAAAAAAGAAATGGGTTAATAAAAAACCTTAAAAAAGTTTTTTATTAACCCATTTCACTTCAGCATGAATGTCATTATCGATATTTTATTATTTTATATAAATATATAAACATAAGTATTTATTGTATTCCTGAGTAAAATGTGAAAAGTTAGTTCAAGTTATCAGAAATTAAAAACATCTGTGATGTTCTAAAGAATGATCATGTAGTGTAAATTAGTAAGTTAATTAGTTTTTTGTTAATGATCCAGTTGGAGATAAATAATAATAATACATATTAGGACATTATTACACTAATTGAACTAGCCCCTTGCTAAGTACAATTAAGACTTGTGTTAAGAGTGCTAGTTAACGTATATTTAAGAAATATATATTCATTATATATAGATAAATACATAATATATAGGCATATATAATCAACTACCAGACTGGAAAGCAGAAGAAAAGCGTAGTTCTTAACTCTGCGTCCACCGGGAATCGGGACCTCACGATTAGTGTTTACGTGCTTAACTGATCGCACCACGGAGGTCGTCAAAATATTTTAAATATATTTTGAATCTTTTGATCAATTACTGCGAAAGGCTTAAAAATACGTCATAAAATGGACACGAAAGAAATTGAAAACCATTTATTTACAGGGACAATACAATACACAATACAAACATAATAACTGCACAAATTTTTAAACATTTAAATAAAAAACAAAAAACTAAACAGATCAATAATAATTATGAAAACATTTAAAACAAAAAGATATTGTGTATACCATTGCCACTGTGAAAGGGCCCAGATTCACAGCTGTTTATTCTAACCAAATCCCAATCTAACAGAAGTGACAAATCGATGAATCTGTAGCAAAAATACCCTAATTAGCTGTTAAGAGACAGATTCAAGGCACTGTCAGCGGGGATTCTCCCTTCCTATTCATTTCACAGCGGGGTATGCGGAAGAAATTCGGTTACTGTCAACTTGTTTAACTAGCTTTTATTTTACATACATACATATACATTCTCGTAAACTCTGTTGGGATAGTTAGAGCTTGAGTGTCCATTAACATATTATGTAAACTTACATATACATTCACGTCCTTTAATCCCTTTCGGGGTGGACAGAACCTTGGAGACAAGAACACATCTCATTGGTTTATGTATTATGATTAATAACTAACGGGACTTATCGCGTAAGTTTTTATATAATAAAGTTGCAGCAGCCTTGGTCACGGACAGACTTAATAATCATTACCTTTATTATATAAAAACTAACGCGATAAGTCCCGTTAGCTATTGATCATGAGTATAAATCACGAATCTCTTAAAACTATAGATCACTTATTAGCATGTATATTGGGATTTCGATGTTATACGGAATATTGGTGACAGGTTTCTATCCTAGCACCTAGTAGATTTCATATACCCCTAGTCCGTTAGTCACCTCCTACAACGACATGTTGGGAAGAACGGCAGCTAGTTAGCATTCTTTTTATGTCCCAGACTAGCACGGGACACTTACATATATTTACGTAATATCCTAACAATGTAGTCAATCGTTCAACAACAATCGTCATTTCGTTGGCTATCCAGCGGGGCAACACTGCTAGTGTGCTGGGGGCTTTTGCTTCTGGGTGCTAAATTCAGGACACTGGTGGCGCTGTGTAAATATATACTTACTAGCGACCCGCTCCAGCTTCGCACGGGTATAAAATATATAGCCTACTCCACTATTTAATTGATGTTATTATACATATAAACCTTCCTTTTGAATCACTCTATCTATAAAAAAAACCGCATCAAAATCCGTTGCGTAGTTTCAAAGATTTAAGCATACAAAGGGACATAGGGACAGAGAAAGCGACTTTGTTTTCTACTATGTATTTTTATGTTTTAATTTGTACATATTTAGACTTATTTAGTTAGTTAAACAAACAGAAATATGTTTTAAGTTCTTAAATATTATTTTAATATATAGAAATGTTACGGACATGATGATAATAACTCAAAAATTTAGTGTCTATTATTATATGACAGGTGGTAAGCCATGCTGCCATGTATACAGGGTGGCGCATTCAAAACGGTCAGTATGGGAAAGTCTGAAACTATAAGAGATACGAAGATTTGTTCTTAGGAACCATGTCACCGATTTTGATAAAAATAAAGACTGCATTCATACTTTCTTTGTAAAAACAATTGTATCCAGTACGGGAATCGAACCCGGTCGCTTTGAAAAATAAAATTGGCTCTTTTCACTTTTTCTTTTTAAATATCGGTTGTGTAGGTCTTAAGCTGTAAATATCTATATGAAACATGGTGTCGAAAATGAATAAAATTCATAGTTTTGGCATACTTTAGTTTATCATAGTAGGTTTTCTAAGTGACCACCGTTATTTTCAATACAATATTCAACACGTTTAGGTAACGATTCTACTATTGAATTTTGTATTTTCATGTGGTGAATTTGCGTTTAAATTGACTCTATTGCTACTTTCAGGTCTTCAAGGGTGTCATAGTTTGTTTTGTAAAATTCATTCTTAACGAAACCCCACAAGAAATTTTCTAATATGGTTTAACACGTCACTTTAAGTGGACTTTTCAATAGATTGTTAGTTTTTGATTACTGTAGATAACAAAACCTCCTTAAAGGATTAATGCAATGCTAATGCCACATGATATGGTGTATGTAACAAGTAGGGAAGTACAAAACTACAAACAGCCATAGCGACAATTTTACATGTCTGTTGAATATTGTTACGATGTATGTAAACTACTATGATAAACTAAAGTATGCCAAAACTATGCATTTTATTCATTTTCGACACCATGTTTCATAGAGACATTCACAGCTTAAGACCTACACAATCGATATTTAAAAAGAAAAAGTGAAAAGGGCCAATTTATTTTTTCAAAGCAACCGGGTTCGATTCCCGTACTGGATACAGTTGTTTTATCAAAGAAAGTATGAATGCAGTTTTTATTTTTATCAAAATCGGTGACATGGTTCCTAAGAACAAATCTTCGTATCTCTTATAGTTTCAGACTTTCCCATACTGACCGTTTTGAATGCGCCATCCTGTATATACTGATTATTACACAACAACAGAACATACGCTTCACGACTTGTGTATACACACTCTCTTTTTAGTATGGGGAGTAGAAGCTTGAGTGAACTTAAATGGCGACATGGCTTACAAGCCACAGTGACTACTGACTATCTGGTCAACACGTTGGTTCGAGGTGGCCATAGAATTACTACCTTCGAAATTTCGAAGACATTAAGTTTGAGCCACTTAAAACCAGTGTTTCACTAAAGACAGCACCCAACGTGATAGGTAGTGAACCGTATCACCGTATATAGGTACTGGTTATTACCTAACTCGAGGAATAGTGGTTCGATATGTTTGAGTAACGTGTACTTATATGTCTGTAAGCACTCAACTTTCTAACTACCCCTAAAGGGTAAAACCTTGAATACATTTACCAATTACATACATACATACATTACCTAAACATCTAATAAACCAGAAACAAAGAGTAGAAAATCATTTTCCCGCGCTAACAACGTTTGCCGCACGTCATATCCGGTGGCGGGATTCACAACTTCCGGGACGCTTCCGCCATCTTGAATTGCGTTTCCGATTTTCATGTTTTAACTTATTTTCAATCTGGGCTTGATAGTCTGGAACGTAAATAGGTTGAAAGATTATATAATAGATAAACGCTTTCACGACCTAACCTTTTCAGGGTAGTCAGAGGTTTGAGTGATCATATACGGAATTGCATTGCATTGAATTGGGTGAATGACAGGAAATAAAAAGACAAACGCATTCAAATGCATGCATTCACAAAAATATTGGGGTTGGTTGCTAGCCTATTGTTTAATAGTGTAATAATGAGTTTTAATTTAATTTGTTTCAATTTTTCGTTAAAAAAATAAATTTTATGGTATTCTATTTTATATAATACAACAAGGAATTATTAATTTAATAATTACTTTATATTAATTGATACTATGATCCTTACATTGAATAAAGAGAATTTCATTTTCAATAGATGCCACTGGCTTTTCAATAGTCCCTTAGTCGCCTCCTAAGACATGCCGGGAAGAACGGCAGCTAGTTTTCTTTTTACGTTCTTTCAAAAGCGTGAATATGTAACTTAATTGTTATTCCCGTGGCTGCGTACCTTGAAATCTAAGCCATTCTTCCGATCATAAACAAATTGAATTATGCAAATTCTTATTTTCGAGGCGTGACGTAGAAATTGACTTTTCATTCGATATCTCAAAAACGTGGTGGGAATTTTAAAAGGAAACTAAGTGAGGGAAAACATCGTGAGGAAACCTACCTGTTTAGGTAATAGTCAGTGTTTGTAAATGGCGATAGTCTGCCGAACGGTAATCGAGAGGTTCGATTCCCGGTGGAGGCAGAGTTAAGAACTACGCTTTTTTTCTGCTTTCCAGTCTGGTTGTTGATTATATATGCTATATACATATGTATTTGTCTATGTATAATAAGTATGTATTTGTATATACGTTGACTAGTACCCTTAACACAAGTCTTAAATGTACTTAACAAGGAGTTAGTTCAATTGGTGTAATAGTGTCCTATATTATATATTATATTATTGTGCCAAAGACTAGCAACGTGACACCAATGTTCCAACCTCGGAGACACGATAATTATTATCTCCGTGATCACTTTTTAGCATTAATATAAAGGTTTAGATGTCATATGGAACATTGATAATAGGTGACTAGCCCATCACTCAATAGATTCTATTACCCCCAGTCCCTTAGTCACCTCCTACGACATGCCGGGAAGAACGGCAGCTAGTTTACGTTCCTTTTACGTCCTATATAAAAAGGCTATCAGTAACTAAAAGAAAATTATCTCCGAGATTCTGTTTACCCCGAAAATGATACAACACGAATGTAAAGTATTAAAATTTCCCTACCAATGTGACATCTAAGTAAAATTCCATTAAACCAGTCTTACACAAACCTGAATATTGGGGAACGATTCATAATTTTATAACCGCAGGTGTTCTTTGTGGCATAAAACGGTCTATCAATGCCGCGACTGATTTTGACAGGTACCGTTTGACATCTGTCACTTTGATGCCAAGATGGCTGTCGTTTTTATATGTAGAGTACCCGCCACATAAGGTGGCAGTTGGAGGCGTCGCCACAGTCGCGTAATCCAGTGTTGCCAGTAAACACGCCAAAACTAGCACTCACTGTGCCATACGGCTCGATACATTATATTGAGGTTTCATTTGTAACGATCTTTGGTTGCAGAGCTATAAACTCAAATAAAACAAATTAATATACCAAAGTCAAAAGTCAAAATATTTTTATTAAAAATAGGCCCTATCATAAGCTCTCTTTGAAAGTTATTTTATGATCTAAGTACAAATTAAAAAAACTATATATTGACAAAAGGAATATATATGAGTGAAGTGGAAGGGCGGTTACGTAGGGGCCGGCCTAATAAGACATATATGTAACAGTCAGATAGACGCTATATTGAAAAAAGGTGACGTTAGGAGTACCTATAACCGCCGAGAGTGTATTAGAGAATGTATGAATGTCAATGAAGCGAAAGTGGTCTGTCAGGATCGGGACAAATGGGGATCCGTGATCTCTGCCTACCCCTCTATAGGGAATCAGGCGTGATGTGTATGTATGTATGTAAAAAAACTATTTCAAACATGGCACTGAGCATTGTCTTTACATATTTTTACCGAGGTTAGTTCACCAACCATTTCGGCTGCTCAAGATGCCACGTCATGAAAACCACGACCGCTCTGATAAGAGCGTAACGATTGAGAAGAAGAAGTTCAGCGGAGACCCTTGGAGAAGAACTAACAAGAAACTCCAGAAATCAATTTATTATAATCACCCTTAACAAACATAAAAATTACAAAGAGTGGGCAAAAAACACAACGCTGGTAATACTAAATTTACCTTTCATACAAAATAACACGCAATGGCGGAAACGTCAAATTTAGTTCCAAGTTTGGCTACTGCCACCTTATGTGGCGGGTACTCTAGCATAAACATTGAACGGATAACGTTAATGTTTGCTATATATTAATATCTGGTTGAATTGATTCGAAGTGGCTGTAGAATTACTACCTCCGCAATTGCGGAGATGGAAATGTAATGCTTTTTATTCAACATAAGGATCATAAAATCACTTATTGAAAATCAAAAAAAACAAAAAAAAATGAACTAGAAAAATTGACATATAAATAATAAAATTAAAATAAATGTAATTAAACTATTGGCATTTCGTGAAGGAAAATCCTGCAGAGAAGAAATGCCAAGCAACTCTGCAGACATTAAGCCCGCGAACTTAAGACAATAATGTAACCTAATAAACTTCAGACAAGGGTACTAAAGCCTCTGACTAACGCGAACAATAAAAAAGGGAGTGTGTTTACACAAGTCGTGAAGTGTATGTATGTACCTAAGTTGAAAAAACATACATTTTATAGAATAATAATAATATTTGGACATTATTACACCAATTGAACTAGCCCCTTGGTAAGTTCATTTAAGACGTGTGTTAAGGATACTAGTCAACGTATATTTAACAAATATATACATATTATACATATTATACCTATACAGGGTGGCGCATTCAAAACGGTCAGTATGGGAAAGTCTGAAACTATAAGAGATACGAAGATTTGTTCCAAGGAACCATGTCACCGATTTTGATAAAAAGAAAAACTGCATTCATACTTTCTTTGAAAAAACAACTGTATCCAGTACGGGAATCGAACCCGGTTCTTTTGAAAAAATAAACTTGTCCTTTTCACTTTTTCTTTTTAAATATCGATTGTGTAGGTCTTAAGCTGTAAATGTCTCTATGAAACATGGTGTCGAAAATTAAAAAAATGCATTGTTTTGGCATACTTTAGTTTATCATAGTAGGTTTTCTAAGTAACCACCGTTGTTTTCAATAGAATATTCAACACGTTTAGGTAACGATCTTACTATTGAATTTTGTATTTTCAAGTGGTGAATTTGCGTTACAATTGACTTTATTGCTATTTTTAGGTCTTCAATGGTGTCATAGCTTGTTTTGTAAAATTCATCCTTAACGTAATCCCACAAGAAATTTTTTAATATGGTCTAACACGTCACTTTAAGTGGACTTTCCAATAGATTGTTAGTTTTTGATTACTGTAGATAACAAAACCTCCTTAAAGGATTAATGCAATACTAATGCCACATGATATGGTGTATGTAACAAGTAGGGAAGTACAAAACTACAAACAGCAATAGTGACAATTTTACATGTCTGTTGAATATTGTTACGGTGTATGATAAACTAAAGTATGCCAAAACAATGCATTTTATTCATTTTCGATACAATGTTTCATAGAGACATTTACAGCTTAAGACCTACACAATCGATATTTAAAAAGAAAAAGTGAAAAGGGCAAGTTTATTTTTTCTAAAGAACCGGGTTCGATTCCCGTACTGGATACAGTTGTTTTTTCAAAGAAAGTATGAATGCAGTTTTTCTTTTTATCAAAATCGGTGACATGGTTCCTTGGAACAAATCTTCGTATCTCTTATAGTTTCAGACTTTCCCATACTGACCGTTTTGAATGCGCCACCCTGTATAGCATATATAATCAACGACCAGACTGGAAAACAGTAGAAAAGCGTAGTTCCTTACTCTGCCTCCACCGAGAATCGGGACCTCACGATTAGCGTTCCGGCGGCTAACCGATCGCGCCACGGATCTCGTCGTATTAAAAACGTTTTAAAACTTCCGCCCTATGCTAGATAGAGACTTAAAGAGAATGCTAACTAGCTGCCGTTCTTCTCGGCATGAATAGGACTAGGGGTAAATAAAATCTATAGGGTGATAGGCTAGTAGCCTATCTATCTTCGAAATTTCGAAGGCATGTTAGGTATGGGTCAATAAAAGCCCGCGTTTCACTTGATAGACAGCACCCAACGTGATGGGTAGTGAACCTTATCGCCGTATATAGGTACCGTATACATATATTACCTATCTCGAGGGACAGGCAGGTTTCTTCATGATGTTTTCTCTCACCGTTAGCGACTGGAAATTATGTACGTAAATGAAAAACACAAACAAACAGTAATAGCTACTGATATAAGGAATCTAGTGAAACGCGGGCTTTGAGTTACCCATACCTAATATGCCTTCAAAATTTCGGAAATGAGCACTCAAGCCTCTGACTACCGCACCATAATAAAAAGGGAGTATGTGTGGATGTATATTTACTTAAAGTATTTGTATATTTTCTTTCAGAATATGAAATAAACGAAGATATTTGAAGAAAAATGGGGTCCTCCATTCATTACAGACAGTGTCGATCACTTAACAGGTAATACATACACATATAACACAAGGAATATATATGAGTGAAGTGGAAGGGCGGTTACGTAGGGGCCGGCCTAATAAGACATATAACAGTCAGATAGACGCTATATTGAAAAATGGTGACGTTAGGTGTACCGAATACCGCCGAGAGTGTATGAGAAGATGTATGAATGTCAATGAAGCGAAAGTGGTCTGTCAGGATCGGGACAAATGGGGATCCGTGATCTCTGCCTACCCCTCTACAGGGAATCAGGCGTGATTTGTATGTATGTACATGCACATACATACATTACATACACATCACGCCTGATTCTCTGCAGGGTAGGCAGAGATCCATTCTGTGCCGATTCTGAATGACTTTCGCTTCATTGCCACTCATACACCTCTTACACACTCGGTGGTTAAAGGTACTTCTAATGTCATCCATTTTCAGAATATACATTCATTGTATGTATGTAAATATTACAATCTCCAACCCAGCAAAGAATTATTTAACTCTTTAATATGCCATTCACCACTAAGGTTATGTCGGCTGAAGTACAAACACTGATGCCACGGCGTTTGCACTTCTTGTTATTCCGTCGCCATGCCAACCCCGCCAGCCGCTACAACAGAAGAAAAACGAGGTTGAAGCTCCAATTTTTCTCTTCGTTGTTCTTCGGTTCATTCCAGTTGAAGATCCTAATATAATCCCAAAGCGAACATATTTAGTTAGTTTGGCATATTCTGCCGAAAATATTTCGCTGCTTTAAAACTAAACTGAAGAAACTCAAAAAACACTATTTTGCAAAAAACGTTGTTTTATAATATAGTTGATATATTTTTGACATAAATTGCATATAATTTAAAAAAATGATTAAATATCATTTTTACCTTTTTATTAGCTTCAATATGTTTTATGTACTTATTATTTAATCTTTTTGAGATAAAATGTTTTTCGAGTTTCTTCAGTTTAGTTTTAAAGCAGCGATTTGTGTTTTCATCTTTTACTGAGCTGCTGATTTTGTTGACAAACCATAGACGACGAGCAAAACTAATATACATACATTGTGACAACATCCGTGGCGCAATTGCTGAACCACCTAAAGTCCACTAATGCGTTTTAGCACAATCGTATTTCAATATCACTTCAATAATAGTGTAAAGTTGTTCGTCGATTAGCAAAAGATACAAATTACGCAATTTTTCGGATATATTTGACACTTTTTCTATCTTCTATGGTGAAATTTGATACTTGCTTATCGACTACTAATTTCACACTATTACTGAAGTCATATTGAACTACGATTGTGCTAAAACGCATTAGTAGAATTGGGCCCCAGTATAGTATTTTACAACTGCCTAGAAGGACACATATTTTTGTCAAAAGAAAAAACTTCGTGATACTGTATATGTTTGTATATACTCGTATATACACTTCATTATTTAATAACCGGCTCCACACAGGACGATCCGTCTTAGAGCGGTGATCCCGCGATCCAAAATAGTGTATCGTGAATCGCGTTAAGCCGAACCAGTGTTGGAAACTAGTGATCCAAAATATGCGCTCCAATTGATCCTAAGGTGATCCGTGAGTCCGTCTGTCTCTTACGCGATATGGAGTCACACGTACAGCGGCGGCGAATTGCCGTTACAAAATGAAAAATATAAAATACAGTTCTGGGTAAAAACAATATATAAAAATCCCTTGGAATCTGGGACTCAACTTTACGCAGAGTTAGTTAGTTTGAACATCTTTTGGGTCCCATAAACATTTAAATTCCTTATAGCTTATACCTAATTCCTTATACATTCACGTCCTTTAATGCCTTTCAGGGTGAACAGAACCTCGGAGTTATAATATGTCCTAAATCACTTTTAGCAATTTTAGAGTCACGATGTCATATTGAGCATTGGTGACAGATTGTTAGCTCGTCACCCTATTTTCCATCTAGTCGCCTCCTACGACATGCCGGGAAGAACGGCAGCTAGTTAGCATTCTTTTTACGACCCAGACTAGCACGGGGCTTTTAAAATGAATTTATTGTATGTGTTTACTATTTATATGTTTACAGATCACCCCATGTTCCCACAGTCGCGTCTAACGCTGAAGAAAGAGTGCAAGGGTGCACAGACATATACCAACAACATTTGTATTCAAGTATTGATGCACGAATGGGGTAGGTTTCTAAAGTTATTTTGTTTCAACAAACATGTACATGCATATATTATGAGTATTTTTTTACTTTAAATAAGATATGACAGTCAGATAGACGTCATATTGAAAAAGGGTGACGTTAGAAGTACCTATAACCGCCGAGTGTGTTAGAGGTGTATGAGTGTCAATGAAGCGAAAGTAGTCTGTCAGGATCGGTACGATTTGTATGTGTTAAAAGAAATTATGAAATTGATTAAGTATGCTTAGGAGATATCTATTTAATGTACGTATAAATATTACTCTTTTTATTAAAATTTACGGTGAGGGAAAACATCGTGAGGAAACCTACCTGTTCGTCGAACAGGTAATAGTTAGTGCTTGTAAATGGTGACATGGCTGACCACCTGTCACATTTAGTACTGACTATCTGGTTAACACATGGGTTCGAAGTGTGCATGGAATCACTACCTTCGCAATTGCGGAGATGGACACCTGTACTGACTACCACGCAATGATTAATGATCGTGAACGCGTTTGTCTTTATCGTCTTTATATAAAAAAAATCCTTTTATTCACACTAGACGCAGTAATACATATACACAAATAGAGAAAAGAATTAATTATATAATAATTTACATTAATGGAACCAAGCGCACATGGCAACCCCGCGCAAGTGTGAATAGGATTTGTCTCAGCTAATGTTGATTGTGTGAAATTCACACTGCCAAAGCTGATATCGATTAAATTATGTCGAATATATCGATTTAATGTACGTTTAATATTATTCTTTTTATTTATAGATGCAAGTCGGAGTGTGAAGATAGACTATACAGCCGAGACATCTATTTACCAAAGTAAGTTTCCATCTTTGTCAGTCTGGGACGTAAAAAGAATGTTAACTAGCTGCCATTCTTTTCGGCAATTCGTTGAAAGCGACTAAGGGATTAGGGGTAAATTGGAATATATTGAGCGATGGGCTAGCAATCTATCACTAATGTGTCATTTATGACATCGCAACCCTAATATTCATGCTAAAAATTTATTTGTAAACATATTTAGCTTTAAGATTTTTTTTTATAATTATCAGTTTATTTTCAACTTTATTTATCTAGATATTATTTTGATTTATTACCTAATGTAAATATTGTTTAATAATTTAATAAAGCCTAACCTAATGCTAAAAAGTGACCTGGGTGATATTATTAAATCTCTGACGTTCTGTCCATCCCGAAAGGGATTAAAGGACGTTAAAGTATACGTACATAATTACTAGCTTTACCATAATATATACACATCACGAACTAGGGTAAGCCATGTCGCCATTTACAAGCACTAACTATTACCTGTTCGGGGAACAGGTAGTTTTCTTGCAATGTTTCCCTCACCCAAATGTGTTTTTATTAGGAAAATGTACATAAAAATTCATTAAACTTCATTTCCATTGGTACATGCTCAAGCGGGATTTGAACCCTGTACCCACTGATACAGTGTCAAGCCCCATATAACTGAGCTACGTTAAATTTAGCTTAATTAAGCTTATTCAAGGTCCATGGTACGTAAAAATAATGCAAACTAGCTGCCATTCTTCTCAACATGACGTAGTATGCGACTAAGGGACTAGGGATGCATAGAATCTTTTGGGTGATGGGCTAGCAATCTGTTAAACATAACATAAACATACGCTTCACGACTTGTGTATACACACTCCCTTTTTTATTATGGCGGGGTAGTCAGAGGCTTGAGTGCCCATCTCAGAAATTTCGAAGACATGTTAGGTATGGGTCATTCGAAGCCCGCGTATCACTAGATAGACTGCACCCAACGTGATAGGTAGTGAACCGCATCGCCGTATATAGGCACTGACTATTACTTATCCTGAGGGATAGGCAGGTTTCCTCACGATGTTTTCCCTCACCGTTAGCGACTGTAAATTATGTACGTAAATGAAAAAACACATATTTAAATAACCTGTTGTTTATATATACTAACTGTTTGTCTGTTTGTAGTAAACATCGTTGCTGCTGTAGCGATTGTGGCAGATCGAATGGTCCAGAAGTAAGCAGCTCTCAAAATTGGGAGACTGATGATACAGGTATCTGTTCATACGTTCATGTCCTTCAATCCCTTTTGGAGTGGATAGAGCATCGAATACTTTATCTTTTTAGTCTTTAACCCATTTCGTTTTTCTTCGGTTGTAGCGGCTGGCGGCGGTTGTGTTACCAGGGCGACTGAATAACAATGCAAATGCCATGACATCAGTGTTTGTACTTGAGCCGACATATCCTTAGTGGTGAATGGCTTATTGAAGAATAAAAAAACCCATTTTGGATTAGCTTGAGTGACTTCCTTCGTATTTATAATAAAAATAGTGTAAACACCAATGAACTAACCTCTCTGTAAATTAATTAAAACATAGTTAAGGGCAAACGTAGTGTAGGACGCCCTACCAGGTGGACCGGTGACCTCAAGAAGGTCGCTGGTAGTGGCTGGATGAGGGCCACGAATGATCGTGTTTTGTGGCGTACCCTTGGCGAGGCCTACGTCCAGCAGTGGACTAGTATAGGCTGATTGATTGATTGAAGGGTAAAAAAACAAATAAATAAATAATAGAGTAAAAAGTTAAAACATTAAAACCGAGTGAAGGGTAAAGCGTTTATGCCACTCAAAATGACAAGTTTTCAAAATTAAATCTACGAAAGCAGTCGTCTATGGTTCGTCAACAAAGTCAGCAGCTCAGTGAAAGTTAAAAATACAAATAATTATTTTCGGCTGAATATTTAGTCAATTGTGATGCCAAACTGGCTAAATATGTTTGCTTTGGGGTAAGATTCGAATCCTCAACTGAAACGAACCGTAGAATAGCACAATTGGAGCTTCGACTTCGTTTTTCTTCGGTTGTAGCGGCTGGCGGCGTTGGCGTAACCATGACGACGGAATAACAAGAATTGCAAACGCCTTGGCATCAGTGTATGTACTTTCGCCAACATAACTTTAGTGGTGAATGGCATAAGGTAGAATTAAAAAAATCTACGAAAGTGTGTAGCCACTTCATGTTCATTAGATAGCCCAATATCAATTTCGATGGTCACCCATCCGAATACCGACCATGACTGACTTTGCTTAACTTCTATGATAATTCGAGACAATATGTTTTAAGGTGGTTGGATTTCAACATTAAAAATCATTACTTATTAGCTTAATTTAAAATTCATTTTTATTTACATCTTAAATATAGATACAGAAAAAAGATAATTAAATATGTAGAAACAAAAAAAAACATATAAAATAACAAAATAACAAAAAAACTAAAACTAACCTTTATTTATTATTAATAACTTAAATATTAACTAAAATAATTTTTTTATTCAACTAACCAAGATATTAAAATAATATTTAGGAACTTAAAACATATTTCTGCATGTTTAACAAACAAAATAAAACTAAATATGTACAAATTAAAACATTAAAATAACTTAACTCTAACAAAGAGTAAATATTTACACAGCGCCACTAGTGTCCTGAATTTAGCACCCAGAAGCAAAAGCCCCCAGCACACTAGCAGCGTTGCCCCGCTGGATAGCCAACGAAATTTTAATTAAATTTATAAATACTCGTATCAATAACAAAAACAACAAACGACAAAAGAGAAACGCATTCATGACCATTAACCCTTGCAGGGTAGTCAGAGGTTCAGGTGTCCATCTCCGCAATTGCGAAGGTAGTAATTCTATGGACACCTCGAACCCACGTGTAGACCAGATAGTCAATAGATAGTAAATACTCGTATCGATTTACTAAAAGATAATGAACGTCACTTTAGAAATATGTATAACCACTAAGTATATGACTGTCAATTCATGTGTTAATCTGGGACGTAAGAAGAATGCCAACTAGCTGCCGTTCTTCCCGGCATGTCGTAGAAGGCGACTACGGGACTAAGGGTTACTAGAATATATTGGGCGATGGGCTAGCAAATTCATGGTAAAAAGTGACCTAGGAGATATGGTATATACGAAGTTCTTTAGATTGTCAGGATCGGGAAAGATGGATTATTCTTTTATAGGATTATCGTGACGAAAATTCAGGGGCCTTACTCCATTAATGCATTGTAGGCACAATATTACTTCAGTATCGATACAGTAATACTTCAGTGGCCGTAATTTGACACTTTTGGCACTCCACTATGTTCTTGACGGCCTGCGTGGCGCGATGAACGCTAATTCGTGAGGTCCCGGGTTCCCGGTGGAGGCAGAGTTAAGAACTACGCTTTTCTGCTTTCCAGTCTGGTTGTTGATTATATATGCTATATATGTGTTTATTTGTATATAATAAGTATATATTTCTTACATATACGTTGACCAGTACCCTTAACACAAGTCTTAAATGTACAGTCAGCACCAAAAGACTTTTGGTGCTGACTGTACTTACCAAGGGGCTAGTTTAATTGGTGTAATAATGTCCAAATATTATTATTATTATTAAAGTGTCAATTACAGCCACTGAAGTATTACAGTATCGATACTGAAGTAATATTGTGCCTACAATGCATTAGTCGAGTAAGGCCCCAGATGTAGTGTGTGAAGTTGAAGTAATTCTTTTTCGTTACAGTTACTAGTTCATTATGCAGTACTACAATTCCTGCTAACCTAAGGAATGACACGTCATCACCTCATAATGTGACCACCACTCACACAGGTATGCAATGGCAGCATTCCTCACTTTTTTATGCCGCTAGGGGCGCTAGTGAGAATGGAGACCTGTCAAGTGTCAATTTCTAATCAGTTTCTAATAATCTATTTGTTCATCAATAGTTCAACGTTGTTTATGATAAAAATGTCGGAAAAATATCTATGTTTAATTTATTATTTATTTAAAATAATTTAATAATGCGTATGTTTAATTAAATTATTTACCAAATAGATGTTTGTTTACATTATGAAAACGACCGGTTGGTATTTGACAGGTCTCCGTTGACTACAGCGCCACTAATTTGGAACTAAAACAATGTGGCCATTACATAACTTTCTTACCTATATTCTGCCCACCCGGAAAGGGTTTAAAGGACGTGAATGTATATGTGTGTATGTATTTACATATTTTTATTGGAGCGTATACATTACAAATAAATATATGAAAAAGGCCCTAGGTTCGAATCCCGGCTTGTTCGTTCATGTACCAATGAATTAAATTTAAATATCAGTTTTTTAATTACGTACATAATTATAGTCGCTAATGGTGAGGGAAAACATCGTGAGGAAACTTGCCTATCCCTCGGGATAGTAAGTGCCTATATACGGCGAT